>JACEHZ010000686.1:0-50000 GCA_017893485.1 Hemerocallis citrina | reverse complement strand
CTGTCCTTATCTTATTAAGTTTAATTGATTAATTACAATTCTCCTAGAGTTGGTGTACCCTACCGGGCTTAACTCAACTGATCAACAACAAGGCCCCAACTGACCAAACCACAAAATCACAACTGCCGGTGTACTAGGGTCCCACTCACCCTCTAGAGACTCACAACTCAACTATCAACACAAATCTTTCATTAAAACCCATGATTCCATCATCAAATCGTTCATATTAAGAAAACTTCTTTAAATCAAACAAATCCAAATTTATCTGAATACTCACAATTTTTCAGAACTGAAATCTGATATTAAATCCATTAAATAACTGAGTTTCACATTTTGAAGTCATAGAAAACTCATAAAACATTAATATCTTGAAGTCCGTATATATATTTCGCTTTCTAAAACCGTAGAAATATGAGTTAAACACTATTATAATCAAAATATAACTCTCTACAAAATACAGTAATATGTAGCAAAAACTTCATCTAAAACAGTAGTTCAATAATCTATTAGTTAAAAGAAATAACCGTTCAAGAAAAATGCAAGAAAGCTCAACAAAACAACACAATAGCAGGTGTTGGTCGACCAACATCTCGGTTCAAAAAGCAGCGATCGAATGACATGCTAAAAATTCAAAGCTAAACAATTGAGAGTCGAGTGTCATTTTAGTTCAAAAAAATGGACAGTCGACTGACATGTCAAAAACAGCCCATATACAGCAGCTTTAAATTTCGTGCACTTCTTAACTGATACGTGGTTTATAATCTTTAAAAGCATGAATTTGTAAAATTAAAACCCTGAGATGATCAAATACAACTTGTCTAATATACTGAAGTTCATAAATCAAATCAAACTCTCAACAAATTCACAAAAGAGTAATTTTTCATCAAAATTCTTCAAGTCGGGAAAATATATATATGTAGGTGTATATATGTGTACATGCATCAGTTAAAACATCGAGAAATCATTGTATATGAGTGGTATATTGTTTAATCCAATCTCAGTATCAATAGAAACCCAAATTCAAATCAAACCTTCATAAAACTCAAAAAAATCAACTTTCGGCCTGTACATCATCAGACCCGAAATCTAAACCCAGCTCAACACTTCAAAACTTGATCTTTTGATTTCAAAAACCCTCTTTGCAACTTGTTATACACATATAAAACCAGTTGAATCAATTTGCCCTTGAGTATTTGCATCTACAACATGTATTGGTCAAGTTCTACTTATTCAAAACATCAACAGATCATGTATACATGTATAAACAGTATATAACCCCACTTTATCTAGTTATATGCATTATCCCTCATACAAATCTCAATATACATAATCAAATCAGCAAGAATATGAAAGAAAATAACATACCCATGATTTCTACTAAGTTCTTAACATTCTCAAGTCATCTAGATAGAGATTTTATTCATCAATTGCATATTATTCATAAAAGTTCCACCTTTAATTATCCATCCATCAATATATTCATTATATCATCATACAATTATCTAACATGCATTCTACTAGACAAATCATCATATATAATATGTATAGATTAAAGAGAAATCAAACATATGTCACTCACCTTACTGAAGATTCAACGAAATAATAAAGACTAAGAAAAGCCCTTCCTTTTGTAAAAATCCAAAGATCCTCGCTTCGAAACTCCAAGAAATTAATAATAAAAGAGTACTTTGTTTTTTGTGCAGAAGGAGGACGACTGTAGCAGCCCCTATATAGCCGAAATCTGGAGTTATTAGGGTTTTACAAGTTTTATGGAAACATCCTTCAATAGTTTATTCCTTTAAATATATAGATTTCCTTTAATAAATTAGCAAAATAGACCAAATTTATTAGAATAAAAAAAAAATCTCTTTACCACTGAGTTGGCCGGCGATCATGCCCAGCCTAGAAATCCGAAAATCTGAAGTTTTACCCCCCAAGTGGTAATTTTGCACAAAAGTCCCCCAATTTTGAGTATTTGCAAATATACCAAATAATTATCAAAAAAATCCAAAAAATTCATAAATAATACCTAATAATAAATATTAGGTTTTCCCAAAATATTTTCTGACTTTGAGTTTTCCAAGAAAATATTTGCACGTATTTTGCACGTGCAAAAAGATAAATTTCAGAAAAATATTTATTAAATCACAAAAAATCACTTTAATTCATTTATTAATCTCAAAAAAATTATTTAAAATTCTAGGGTGTTACACTTTATCCCGTAGTGGTGCCCTTGGGCCTTGGTTCTCTTTCTTTTACACATTTTTCTGATTGTCAGGACTGTCATTTGGCCAAACACATAGCACTCCTTTTTAATAACATTTGGCCAAACACATTTTCAACTTGTTTATTCTGACATATGGAAATCCTCTCCTATACCTTCGTGGACATGCTTTCTCTATTATGTTGTCTTCATTGATGACTTCACTCGATATACATGGGTTTTTCTTATGCGCCAATGTTATGAGATTCCTAATATTTACACTACTAATCGGAATGGATATAACGGCATATCTATACCGGCGTCTATGCCCAAACGCCGCGATAGATCGGCATTATAAAATATTTTTTAATAGCGGGCCTCTATAACGGCGGTGCTATATTACGCCGTTATATATATAATATATAACGGCGGTGGTATAGACACCGCCGTTATAGACCCAACATTAGAGCGGAAACATTAGAGCTAGCGCTATTCAGTAGTTTTCATCTACCGCCTGCCGAATTTTTCCTCCCGCTCCGCTCTTCATTTCTCCCCAAAATCGAAAACCCTAATCAAAAATACACCAGCACCGCTCCACTATCCGTCTCCAAAATCTCTCTCTCTCTCTCTCTCTCTCCCTCTCTCTGACCAATCGACCTCTCCCCATTCGGCGCATCTTCCCCTCTCCCCATTCGGCTTCGTCTCCCCACACGGTTGCAGAAGTATACTATCATTTTGTCAGTCGCCCTTCTCCATTCAAGAAGAAGCTCCGTGTGGATTCATTCTCTATTTGATTGGTACATTTCACATTCTCTTAGTTCTGATCTCACTTTCAATTTATTGGGATTAGGGTTCTGTTAACTTTGCTTAATTTGAAATGGGTTTTTGTCAAAATCCCTTCTTTTTGTATAATTCTATAGAATTTGGAGTGGGATGTTTATATTTACTTGTTTTTACTTTGCTTAATTTGATGTTTATATTTACTTTTGTCAAAATCCCTTCTTGTTGTTGTTGATGTTTAACTTTGCTGAATAATAAACCCATAGAGGACCAATCCTGTTTAAATTTGACACCATTCTCATCTTTTGAGGTTCATAACATAGGTAGTTTTAGTAATTCTAACAACAAGAACAACAAAAGAAATTTATATTGAACATGATAATATAATATAGTTTAGTACTTACACCAATATCATGAAGGCATAGCTTCAACCTGTTTCTTGTATTGGAAAGCAAAACAAGATCTTCTAACATAAGTGATTAATTACTTGTTTGCTTCTGTTTAAATAAGTTATTATATCCATCATATAACAATTCCCAAGATAAACCTGATGAGCCTCCATCTTTATACTCTGAGTTTTTCTTTCTTGGACTACACTTATTTTTAGAGCACTGAAGAATTGGCTGCGCTGTGCTTACCAAATCTTTGAACAGTTCACCAACTTCTGCATAGTTTGCAGTTACTGTTCTTCTCACAAGGTCTCAGTAACATAAAAGAAACTCGAGTATGGTAGAGTTTTAAATATAGCTTTTGGCTATAAATTAGTGGTAACTGAGAAATAATGTGAAACCTGTGGCAGTTATAATCTGTGCTGCTGTACAAGTTCTTTTTGCTTCCCAATGTTTTTGCTTGTTTGTTTTGCTTCTTTGCAATACTGTGTTCTTCTGCGTAGTTGAGTGCTTGATGTCATTTTTGTAATGTCGATTGGAATGATGTCATCTGGTTAGGTGTTAATTTTAAAAGTTTCTAACGTGATATTTATCTCTGTACTCGCATATTTGAGCTTTCAAGAGACAAAGTATGGCAGTTTGTTCTTCAATGAATACATCTTTAACAGCAGTTTCATTCATTTCTTTTGTTCTCACCAACATGAGCATTTCAGTTTCAAGTTATCTTACAGCAGATCCTAGTGTCAGTGCATGTTATTTTTTGAACTTATCTTCTCTTAACAAACTGAGCAAGTTCTTGTTCAATCATTAGTTATCCTCAATGTTTCCTCATAATTCATAACATTTGAATTATTTATGTCATGTAAAGTTACACTTGCCTTGTCCAAAACTTCATCTATACAAACATTGGATGCTTGCACATCTAAGCTTCACTGAACATTTTTTCTTGACAGAAACGATAATGAAATGCTTTCAAATCTTTGCAAGAGTGTTAATGATGGAATTGAGCACACATGATAAAGCAAGCGAATGGCCATAGAAAGGGAGAGAGGTCCACACATCCATAGAGAGGTAGAAGAAATAAATCAGTGAGTTTGTAGATATCCGTTTCTGGTTTGGTGCATCTCCTTGAGACTTGTGCTACTTGCACTATCTTCTTTGAAATTAGGGTAGTCATGCAGAGGGCATTATTATTCTTTCGGGCGACCAGTTGGCATTAGTCCAGTGGGCATATGATTCCTTTAAAGTGATAGGATTGAAATGTGTAGATTTTTTTAAAGTGATAGGATTGAAATACAAATGTGTAGATTTTTTTAAAGTGATAGGATTGAAATACAAATCATAAATTCTATTGTTTGAGTCACCTACGTTGGAAGTACTTGTTTGAGGAACCTAGTTTCATTTATTTTATTTTCCATGAAATTTACCAAAACACATGTAGCACGACATATTTAGAGGTAACAAAATTTAGTGAATAAGTAGGAGACAAGATATGTGCAGAAAGTTATCTCATATACTTCATGTGAGGAGATTACTTCATGTACATGCAAGAATATTAGAACAGTTTGATTATCAGCACATGCTTTTCCTTCTGGCCGCCTTCTATAAACATCGTTTTCATTCATGCTACTAGTAATTTTCACGTGCAATGCATGCCTTCTTTTCTTAACCTCCCACTATTCACTATTTCCCACAAAAATATCAACATTTACCCACTAGTAACAACAAATCAGTAGATAACTTCAATAATTTCATAAAAACTAACTATAATTAATTATTAACAGTGAGTGACTCATATTTTTCAAAATGTTTAACAGTGAGTGACTTAAGCTTATGTTGATCCTAACCTACTTATATTTCAGATTGACTCATATTTTTCAAAATGGATAAAAGTTGGATTAATAAGCCACGATTATCCAAAGCGTATCGGGATGGTGTTAAAGAATTTATTAACTATGCAAAGAGCAATTCTCCTGATTCGAACATGATTTTATGTCCATGTATCCGATGTTCAAACTGTGATTTGAGGACGTGCAATGTAGTTGAGACACACTTGATTTGCAATGGTTTTCTACAAGGGTATACACATTGGTTTTGTCATGGAGAGTCTGTTCGTGTAGCTTCGACTACTCCGGTTGTGAATGAAGATGAGGCTTTATTTACAAATGATGTAAGTATTGTTGATGAAATGCACTCTTTAGTGCAGGATGGGTTGGGATTCCATAACTTCGAAGCTCACATTAATAATCCAATCAATCAAGTACAGAACGAGTCAGTAGAAACATCACAACAAGGCGATGGGGTGGCAGAAGAAATGCCTAGACCTGAAACTAATAAAGAATATGAAGCCTTTCATAAGTTGTTGGAAGATGCAAATACTCCTCTGTATCGTGATTGTCACAAGTTCTCTAAGTTTTCATTCATTGTTAGACTGTTTCAGATTAAATGTCTAAATGAATGGTCTGCCAAGTCCTTCACTTTGCTTCTTGAATTGTTGAATGAAGCTTTTCCTCAAATCTGTATCCCCAATTCAGCCCAAGCCACAAAGAAATTTCTCAAGCATTTTGATTTAGGGTATGAGAAAATATCAACATGTCCATATGATTGTATGCTATTCCGGGGGGATAAGGAGTCTCTTGAAGATTGTGAAGTATGTGGTACTTCAAAATGGGTGAAAACGCCGATGGAGGAGGAGCAAACTGATGAGCCAATTACAACAAATAGGAAAAAGAAGCCGGCAAAAATTCTGCGTTATTTTCCTCTAATTCCTAGGCTACAAAGGCTGTTCATGTCATCTAAGACATCTTCGGATATGAGGTGGCATGCAGAAGGTCGTAAGAATGATGGAATTCTCAGGCACCCAGCTGATTCCGAATCATGGAAAAATTTTGATGAAAGATATCCTGATTTTGCTTCAAATCCTCGGAATGTGAAACTTGGATTGGCCAGTGATGGTTTTAACCCATTTTGGCAAATGAGCAGCACTTACAGCATATGGCCCGTTGTGTTAATTCCATATAATCTACCCCCTTGGTTGTGTATGAAGCAGTCATCCTTCATTTTGTCCATGATAATTCCTGGACCAAAATCTCCTGGAAATGACATAGATGTGTATCTGCAGCCATTAATTGATGAACTGCAACTATTGTGGGAGGGTGTTCCAACATATGATGCAACATCTAAAGAAACTTTTCATCTCCGGGTTGCCTTGACTTGGACAATCAATGATTTTCCTGCATATGGAAATTTATCTGGTTATAGCACGAAAGGACGTTATGCTTGTCCTTGTTGTGCTGAGCAAACTATTTCAAAGTGGTTATATAAAGGCAAAAAGTTCTGCTACATGGGGCATAGGAGATGGTTGCCTACCACATATTTTTTCAGGGCTGAAACAACGACATTTGATGGTACCGATGAGTGGAGACATGCTCCTATAGCTAATTCTGGGTCAGATGTGTTAAGACGGCTAGAAGGCCAGCAGTTCACTTTGTCAAAGGAACCCGAAGTCATTAAAAATGCCAAAAAAGGAGCTAGAGATAAGCAACAAAACAATGATGAAGATGATGCAGATGAATGTGATTGTCCTATCGGTTTAGGATCATGGAAGAAGAAGAGTATTTTTTTTCAGTTGCCGTACTGGGAGTTCAACTTATTGCGCCATAACATTGATTTGATGCATCTTGGAAAAAACATTGGTGAAATTTGTGTAGGAACAGTTATGGGGGATGACCGGAAGACAAAAGACAATTTTAAGTCTCGCATTGATTTAGTAGAAATGGGCATAAGGCATGAGTTGCACCCTGAAGAATTACCCAATGGCAGAGTACGACTTCCTCCTGCAATCTACTCAATATCAAAAAGCGAGCTGGAGATGTTTTGCAAAGTATTATAGGATCTTAAGGTCCCTGATGGTTATTCATCTAATATATCTAGATGTGTCAATTATAAGGATAAAAAGTTGCAGGGTCTAAAGTCACATGACTACCATATCTTGATGCAGGATCTCCTTCCCGTTGCTCTGAGGTCTTCAATGTGTGAGCAAGTCACTTCCATCCTGAAATATTTATGTAGTATATATAAAGGATTTTGCTCGAGATTGGTACGTGTTGAAGATATTGAAAAATTAGAGCAGCGTGCTGCATTGACACTTTGTCAAATGGAGAGGATATTCCCCCCATCATTCTTCACTATAATGGTTCACTTGATAATCCACCTAGCCGACGAAGACTTGGTGGACCAGTACATTATCGGTGGATGTATCCCATTGAGAGGTAGTACTTCATCCCTCATTAAGTTCATTAATTATGTACTTTTTTGGTACCTTTACCGAAAAGCTTTTTAATCCAAATATTCTTGTTTAGGTACCTATACCGACTTAAGGGTTACGTTAGAAATAAAGCTTATCCGGAAGGCTCTATAGCAGAAGGTTATCTTTCGGAGGAGTGCTCCAATTTTTGTTCAAGGTATCTTCAGGGTGTGGAGACATGTCTGACTAGACCAAGGAGAAATTCAGACATTTCCAACCTCAATGGCGCTAAATATCTCTTTCAGACTGCGGGCACTACTTTCGGTAAAATCGATGCGATTGAGTTAGATGACTTAACATGGGAATAAGCACATCGATATGTGTTGGATCACCATGCATCTTGTGAGCCTTATCGAGCGTAAGTTGGATTTGTTAGTAGTGTGAATTTATTTATGTCAATTAAAGAGTATTTAACCTAAATTTTAATTTACATTCGTTCTTATTTTGTTCCAGCGAATTTATCAGGAAAATGAAAAGAAGACATAGACCCAAAAACTTGAGGCCACGTGAGCAACATAAATTAATGAATGAGCAATTCCACAAGTGATTTGAAACCCACGTAAGTGACCAACCAAGGTTTGATTTAAAGTACTACAGAAAATAATTTAAAGTCTTATGCTAATACAATTTACTATATAATTGTAGGTTTCCTCGTTGGGTAATGATGATGTGTCAAGTGAAGTAAAGATTCTTGCCAAAGGTCCCCATAAAATGGTTAAAAGATACAATGGATATATATACAACGGTTTCAGATTTCGAACTAAGGAGCGTGAACGCAATTTGAAGTCTCAAAATAGCGGTATTGTAGTGACTTCAAAAACAAGAAGCTATGCCTCTAATAAAGACCGGAATCCTGTAGACGGGGATGTTGACTATTATGGGGTGCTAACAGATATCATAGATTTGGATTATTACGGGCACTTTCGAGTAGTATTATTTCTTGGTGATTGGGCTATGTTAAGTAACAACTACCATGATAAGTTGGGCTTTATAGTTGTAGATTTCTCACATCTGATTCACACTGGGACACACATTAGTCATGAACCGTTTGTGTTCCCATCTCAAGTGCAACAGGTATTTTATATCCAGGACCCAGTAGTGGAAAAAACTTATGTGGCGCTACCTATGCAACCAAGAGATGTATTTCAGCCGGGGGATGATTCAGATGACGAAGATGATGATGTTGAGAACAATTTCACTGCTTCTGAATTCCCTACATTTGATGTAAACATTTTTGATGTTAATAGTTGCCCTACCTGGCTCCGTACGGATGGAGAAGAGGGAGATCTATTTGATGATGTTGTAATATAGTATCTTATACACATTTTTGTAAATTAATTGTGCTAGTTCATTTGTTTCGATTGTTTTCATGAATTTCAGTGCAGATAATTAGTGGAACATATTGTTTTAATGATTATATTTAATGTTATTTGACGTAAAAGCCTAAAATTGTTAGCATATTGTGATGATTTGTGGATGTTTTAATTAACTTTTTGTTTTAATGTCATTATTTGTTCATATGTTTGATTTGTTGATTAAATTATAATTAGTCTGAATTTTTTTGAAACAGGTGACATATGGCTAGAACAAAGAGAAAGTTGCCAACAATAGTTGTCAACCAAGACGAGGCCGTAAAGCAGCCTAGCCAGGGACTTTCTACTGAGCACCCGACGGACTATCTTGAAGGTGTGGCGGATGGGGGTGCTACTACAGTCGAGGGGGGTGAAGGTTGATGGAACTGAGATGATTCCCAGGACTACGGATTGGTGTGCGTATCGATCATAAAAGATTAACAGATTAAATACGTGATCTAACCCTATATAGCGGAATCTAGGGTTCACGAATTATACCTGCGATGAGAAGAAGACGACAGCGACCCCAAGATCTTCTGCACGTATTCCTTCCTCGGGTTGGACGTCGTGTGGGCGACGATCTCCCAACCTTTCTTCTCCTTGGCTGACCTCTCTTTCTCTCTTTACGTGAATCACGAATTTAGAGAAAAAATCTTATATTTCAGATGATCATGACGGCCAGAGAATAGAGGATATATATAAGGCTACGGCAGGGACCATGAGGAAAAATTAGGGTTAGGTCTCCTAACGAATCTGGGTATCCCGTGTTCAGCCCGAACACACAACCCAGGCCCATTAACAATAGCTCGGTCCACTAAGGAGCTATTGTTGCACTACCTTCCTAATCCCAAATTATATTTATGGGCTCCTTTTATTATATGCTCGTTGAGCTCCCCATGTTAAGATATCGAATGTCCGTCGATCAAATTAAGTTACTGACAACTATATTAATCAACATCTTTTATCCTTAAGTAGTACCACTCAACTTTATTTGTCATGTCGGATGTAATCCACCTGCAGGGTTTACATGACAATCCTTATGAGCTCCTTAAGGGGACATCATCAACCCGACGTATCGGGACATGGATTCCTTTTACAATCAACAGCCCATCATACATACAATGCTATTACCCAATTCATAGAGGTTGTTGATCCATAATGAATCTCACTCTTTTATGAGTCAAAGTAATGCACACTGCATATACATGTCTGTTATTATATCTGGATTAAGAGCATAAGCATCCATAATAACAGAGGTGTTTGTTCTCTTTTGTAGTCAGTACAAAGAGAACAACCTCAAGTGGTCCTGTTCAATACACACAAAGTGTACTAGTGTAAACCTATAGTCAAGATAGACTAATACCAGATTACACTACAACCTTTCCAATGGATTGTCCAAGTCCGTCTAGGTTGTGAACTATTTATATATTCCATATAGAACTGATAATATGATCTTCTGTGTGTCCCCTCACACCATATTATCAACCTTATAGAATATCGACACTTGCATTAATATTATAATAAACACAATATGCAAACATATGCCCATATGATTCTCATTCAAAAAAAAATAAGAAAATAAAGTTAATACAAAAGTGATGCTTTCAGTATATAACCCTAACAAAGGTAGCACTCCCACTACTTTGAGGAGGTCGAGGGGGCCGACGAAGATGAAGGAAATATGGAAGCTCCCAAACAATACAAAAGTATTGGTGGAATGCAACGAACACAATCAACCATATAGAGATGGCGGGAGTAAGCTCGCGAAGTTTTGCGGTGTCATAGCACGAAATCCTCGTATCCTTCCCCTAAGCTACGAGAGTTGGTCAAAAGTACCAACGATGACCAAGGTGACGGCCATCAATGCGATTAAGGTATGTTTTTAAAAATTTCCTGCAGCTGGTCTAATTGCAGATTGCAGATTGCTGCTGCCCCCTTGCACACATGAACAAATCCACTTTTACCCCACCTGCAGCTGGTCTGAGTAGTTGTAGCCTTATATATAGTGTTTGGTAGTTTCTTTTTGAGTATGCAGTGAATACATTAGTTAGGGTGACATCCTAGCCCTCTTATTCTCATATAAAATACCCTAAGTTAAAATATGAATTAAATCACCTTCAGTGGTCGTAGGATCCCAGCCACATAAGGCGAATGCCTCACAGGAAGCTTGTTTGTCATCCTGTATGTTGCTGTGATCCCTTTTAGCTGCCTCAAGTCCTGCAATAAAATTTAAGGGCAAAAATATGTGAAGAAATAGGCAAACAGTTAACATCATACTCACAAGTCACAACACAGTATAGCATCATGTAAAGTTAACCAAAATTGATACTACCTAAGAACTCTTATGGCACAGATGTAAATGCACATTAGAAGGATTCTTAAATTTTAATTTGTTATTATAAGCATAGTATTGTTTCTACAGATGTGTTAGATAACTTTATGCATCAAGTATTATAAATAACGATGCATTTAGAGATGGGAAACTTTGGTCATTGCTAGCTACTAGTCACAGAATAAGAAAGATAAATAACAGGTAGTCAGGATAATTTCCTCCATAATATAATACCTCACACAAAAAATTCCTTATTTGATAATACATTACTTCTACATTCTCCAACAATATGTTTTGCCACTTTAATAATACAATTATACATTTTATTCCAAACAACATTAGTTTCGAAGTCAATATCCCGGACTTCCTTGATGTAAATTGTATCTTTTAGAACTTAAAAGTATAAAATTTTCTTCTATTTAAGTTCCATAATTAGTTCTTCACATCCTACTGATTGTAGTTCTTCTTCTTCCACTTCTTAACACAAATGTCTAACACAGTCCATCAATCTATGTTGTGCGGTCAAACTCCCATGTAACAAGCTGGTCTCAGTAAAAAGAGTACAAATTAAGCCAGTAAAGTCACTCACACAATAACTTCACTACAATAGAGGGAATTGATAGATGTAAACCAGTAAGTTGTAGCTGTGCAACATGAAGTGTTAGTAGAACACTAAATGCTTGTGCATATTTTGAGAATTTGTTGATACAGAGCTGATATGGTTAGTCAATTTCCACTTTCGACATTTGAATTTGATAGTAAGTAATGCAACATCCTATGCTGCATATGGATCAAAAGTCTCAAACTGAAACTAATAGCCAAACAATAGCATTAGATTTCAACTGAAATAGAAGGTTTCTAACTTTTATAGCTGTTGTACATGTGTACCAGGTATACTGTAACTTTTATTGGAGCTTCACACAAAACAATCATAACTTTTATAGCTGTTGTGCATTGTTTTTTCATATTGCATATTGGGTATATTCATAACTTTTATAAACTGGACTTCTTTTGCTATATTTTAGTGAGTTTCTTTATATGTGGTGTGTTTTTACCCCTGTTCTGTGTTTTATACAAGCTAAATAGTTATAAAATTTTCTAAAGTACTTGGTAAGATTTATTTGCAAACAATACACACATGTCGCGTTTTATTATTTCCAGTTTTATAGTTTTTACTCTATTTCATCTTCAATATTGTAATGCTTAATCCTGGGAATTCCTCGCAGCACAGTAAACATTGATTTATGAAGTTACATTGATTTATTGTGCTCCATCATATTTCTTATTTTCTAGCAAAAGTTTGCAATCCCTGACGCTTCTGATGGATGGCTCAATAAATCGATTTCGAAAAAATGGAGGGATCACAAGAGCTTCTTGAAAGGGAAGTACTATGATGAGGATAAGACCGAGGTCAAAAATGCAAGGTCAGTCCCCGAATGCGTGATGCCACAGGATTGGCATTTTCTTGTCAAATATTGGAAATCGGAAACTGGAAAGGTAATCATATTTCGTTGTTTATATCTTAAATTGATGATATAAATTATTAATTTTGGTAAACATAAGCATTTATTCCAATTATTAAAATGGTATAGAGGAAAGCTGAGATTGGTCAAAGCAGCCGTAGGCAGTTGAAGATCAAGCACACTACGGGGAGCTGCAGCTTTGCTGTTGTGCGGGATGAGATGGTAATGGAAATTTTATTTTATAGCAAGTCTGTTTTTAAAATGGTGGGAAGACTTTTTTTTGCTAATTTCTGCGTTGGTATGATTTAACTAATTCATTTGACTCATATATAGGATACGACAGTCGAGGGAGAGAGTGTCGGTGAGGTAGATTTTTTTGAATCTACCCACACAAGTAAGGATGGGACATATCAGGATGAATTTGCAGCTGATATAGTGGTAAACATGAAACTTTCGAACTCAAATTTTCATTCTGCAACAAAAATTTGGATACTATTCACAACTCAAATTTGGATTTTAATTTGGTCATAACTTACAAAATTTCAAACTAATTTTCAGCCCAATTTTTGGTATTAATGTATTGTTTGCTCTCTTTTCTAGAAAGAAGCTAGAAAATTGATTGAAGAGATGTCGACATCTTCAGCAGATCGATTAACCATCCAGCGTGAAGCTATGACTGATGTGAGGGGGAAAGAGCGACCCGGTCGTGTGCGGGGAATGGGATTGGGGCCAACACCCTCACAGGTATACATATATATATATAATCAGTAGGTTTACCAAACTATTCCAACATGATATGCAAATGAAAAGTATGCATTTCAACTTAAAGGAATCTGAGGTGTTACAAATCTCAGTTTAAGTATCTACTCACATGCATGAGATGTTACAACTCTAAATCTAGAACTTATAACTCTACTCAGTTTAAGTCTAAGTTGTTCATTAAATGTAAGTATACTATATATTATTATTCAGTATTTCTAATAAAGTTCTCAAGTGAATTAGATGCTCCTTAGTTGTCATAGAGGATAATAAATCAATGCAGCAGTTTATCCTTTCACACTCATCCCTTTTGAATTCTATAAACCATATAGCTTATTGGCCAAACAAGTATTTTCAGGGGCAATTTATCAACAAGTCACAAATATTTTTTATTCTGCAGAAAATGATAGACAAAATAATGTAAGAATAAGAATATATAAGAAAGCTTATGTAAAAAGTATCATATATGGACCTAAACTACATATTCATTCTTCCATATGAATAAATAGAAACCACAAACCTGCAAACAAGGAAGAATTGCAGGCTATGGTTCATAGCTGTAGTTGATGTTGAAAATGGTTGAGAGTTGGTGAAGTAGAAAGATATTTTAAAATAAATGCAGCTCCTTTTTTGTTGCAATCACTTACTATGAGAAGAAAAATGCTGCTCTTATTTGTAGGCTCGATTGTCTAAACAATGCAGAAGTCAGTCGATCAGATTTCGCAGAATAAGCATTTTAGTTGATGAGTTAAAAATGATGGCATGGGGAAATTTTCAAGTAGTTTAAGAGATATATCTTGACCTTAAACACTTAGGCTAGGAGTAGATGAGCTTCAGTGTATGTAATGCAAGTGTGTATGTGCCCTCATGCATTTAAATATTCCGAATTTGAAGATTTGATACCAAAACTAGGAACAGAGCTGAAAAGGGCTGGTAATTGTGCTGTCTTCATAGAGATGTTGAGATATAGACCGTATTGTTATATCTCACAATCTAACTACTTCTATTACTCCATAAATAAACGCACAGAACGTCACACCAATTGCCTTATCATTTGCTTTCGATTGACTTCTCTATAATCTGTAAGGTGTTGGTGTGTCTAAGATTATCTACGACTTGCTGGTTTCTTCTTTATATTTTGTTCCATTACTTCCAGTAAGATAATTTACTTGTGTATAATTTGGATTGACAATAATGAAAAACCTGAAAGAGATGAGGTGGGACTCCATGTTTCACAACTTTGAAGCCCACCTGAAAGAGTCTTCATGAGTTGGTGCACACACACAATTATACATTTGCATGTAAAGAAAATTCAACTTAGATTCTCATATTGTGTCATAGCTTGTGCATTTGTATTTTTCATTATTGATTTTGAGTCCCTGGTGTTTTGTTTGAGAAAGTCTTTATAAGGGTGACTTAAATGGTTTCATCATGTGAGATCAATTCTGTTATAAACACAGCCAATAGACCATGTGCATATGAAGATTGATCAAGAGATCTAGTCAGAAATGGAAGTATTCAATTTCTAAAATGAATTGGGTCACAAAAACAAGTTTAATATTTGATTTCAAAAAAGAAAGCCGAAATTATTTAGAGAATGAGATTCACACTCACCAATCTGTTCTTGATGTTTATATTAACAAATGAGTAAATTTCACTTAACCATGATATTATATTAGTTCCTTTATATGCTCAGAGTGTTTATTTAATCAGATAAACCTGAGTAAGAGGGGGAAATCACCTTTGATTGTTTTATATGATTGGTTGATTATGATTCTGTTTCATTAGAGAAAACTTCCTGAAGTATTTCCAAATACCATGAAATGATTTCACACACATTCTCCCTTTTTTTTTTTAATTAAGTATCTTATTGTGTGTTTCGTGAGTTTTTCTTTGTAAGTTACAGAGAGGGGGTGTCCACTTTGTAATCACTGTATTTTGTGGTGATTGTGTGACTGATATATAACTGCTCGAATATATATGTTTTCAGTTGTGTCTAGATGCAATAAGATATGATTCAATCTATAGTCTGAATATTTGGCATTATATTATTGACTTTAGTTCAAAGCAGTTCACTTTGTGAAAATTGGACTGACATGGTTTCAATCACATGTATTTGGTTCTTGTGCATCTACCTCCAGTCGTACATCCTATCCGGATGTGTTCAAGATGCAAGCCAAGATGCAGGATGAGATTGACGGCTTGAAAGATATGATTGTTTCTTTAATCTCCCAACAAAACCAGAACTCTAACAATCCAGTACATGGAACTGTAAGTATTCAGCAATATTTTATGATATTAGTATGAAATTTAACTATTGCATTTTACTTGTGTGGTGCCTACTGTAGTGAATAATCTAATAAATGACACTATTGTGAATTATACAGAGCCAGCGAATTCCATCGACTTCTAGTCACGCACATACATCTGGGCAAAATATCAGTGGGAATCAAAGCAATGCCGAGCCGCTTCAGTAGACTTTTCCATTGTTGAGTTAAATTTGGACTTTAGTTTTTTTATGTTTTGTTGAAACTGAATTTATGCTTTGTTAAAGAAATTGATGTATAACAAGTATATTTCTAACTCTTCGTATGACCATTTTTAGACAAGTAATTATTGTTTATTGTGGTCCATGATTATATAGTTGTTTATTATGCTGCTATTAGTGTTTTTAAGATTTGAACGTTCAAATTTGATAAGACTATAGATATTTTGAATTTGTGACATTTTTTAGATAGTAGGAAAAAACCCGAAACCCCCTATCAATCAGTTTTGAGATAAATATGCCGGGAGGATCCACCAATCGTGGTGAATTATAAAAAAAAAAGAACCAATCCCGGCGTTTAGGAACACCGGTATAGCATATCAAAATGATTTAGAAAATATACGCGCATGTGTCTATCACGGTATTTATGAAGCGCCGTAATAGATCTACGACTTGTAACGGCGTTTTAAACAAGCGCCTTAATAGACCTACGGACTGTAATGGCGGACTTAAAAAGCGTCGTAATAGACCTATGAATTGTAACGACGCTTTTAAAAAACGCCGTCATAGGGCTATGGGTTGTAACGGCAGTTGAAAAATGCGTCGTTACAAACAGTGCGCCTATAGCGGCGTTTTTTAGAAGCGCCGGCATAGGCGTCCGATCTGCAACGGCGCTTTTCTAGGCCGTCGTTACAGGTCATAGGCCTATAGCGGCGCCTTTGCAGACGCGCCGTTGTAGACCTATGGTCTGTAACGGCCGTCTAGAGAAGCGCCGCGATAGACCTGTGATCTGTCCCGACGGTCGATGCAACGGCGCTTTTCGCGGCGGTAATTATAACACTGCTACCATCTATGGCGGCGTTTATAAACGCCGCCATAGACAAAAAAAACGCCGCTATAGACATTCCGTTTAGTAATGTTATCAATTCTTTATGACCATGATTTACACTCATTTCAGTGTGTGCATCAAGAACTTTCTCTCATATGGTGCTCGTGAGTACACTTACACTACTATGAAAGCGATCCTTCAGTCTCACGGCATACTTTTTCAACAATTATGCATTCACACACATGAGTAGAATAGTGTAGCTGAACGCAAGCATTGTCACATTCTTGAGATAGCTCGCACTCTCTTACTCTCATCTTTTGTTCCTCATTCTTTCTAGGTTGAAGCTGTCCCGACTTCTGTTAGCCTCATTAACATCACTCCCTCGTCTATGCTATCCAGTACGATAGCTTATGAGACTCTTCATCACTCACCACCGGACTACTATATGCATCGTACATTTGGGTGCACCTATTACTTCCTTCTCCCTTCCACTGAGAGCACGAAGCTCACTGCTCACGCTATAAAGTGCGTTCACCCTGGTATCAGTTCGGAGCACAAAGAATATCATTGTTTTAATCCATCGGCGGGTCGTGTCCGTATTTTTCTATATGTCTCCTTTGTGAAAGTCTCTCCTTACTACTGGACCTCTCCTGAGGATACTGAGTTTCTCGATTCTCCAGTTGTTGGGCCTACCTCCATGGACACCCTTCACGCATTCCCTTCGACCCCACTCCTTTGTCTCCTTTCCCATCTCATACAGACATTACACCTATTTTTCATCCTACAGAGACACCATCTGCATCACCACATCATCATACACCCACACCACCTGCATGTACCCACCCCATCGACCTCACCACCACACCCTGCCAATCCACCACCAGTCCATCAGTCTACACATTCCACTTCGGGCATTCCCCCAGTACATTATATGTCTGATGCCACTTGTCCTTCTGACCAATTTAGCTTTGCCACCATGCTTCCTACTCACCATAGTTTCATGCATATCTCACTGTCATACACTCCACACGTGAGCCTCGTACCTATCAAGAAGCAATTCAAAATCTCGAGTGGCGGGAAGCTATTGCAGAGGAGTTTAGTGCATTTGATCAGATTGGCACTTAGGATGTTCCACTGTTAGTGGGTGTCCAGCCTGTTAGCTGCAAGAGGATCTTCAAGATCAAATATCGACCTGATGGCTCCATTGAGTGACACAAGGCTTGTCTAGTTGCCCGAGGATTTACTCAGGAGCATGTCATGTTGGTGTATACCCTAGAGGCCAGTTGTGTATTGACATTACTAGTTTACCATTATATCATGACATTTCTTTCATATTTAGGCATTTCATTTATTGTGTTATTTATTGTGAATTAAATGAAAATAATGAAGTCCTTAGAATAGTAAGTTCACTGTCATGGGATATCAAGTGCATAACTTGATTGTGAGATCCTATTGGCTGAAATCAGAACACTGTTCTTAAATATTCATAATCAAGTATTATTGTGAATTAGGACAACGATAATACATAGAGACTAGTGTGTTCATAGACTGATGACCATTCTCATGGGTCATGGATATGAGATATCAAGTCTTCACATGAGTCCATATTAGAGTAATAATGTACTGGACTAACCCACCATGAGAATGTTGTATGGATCGTTACGTGAGTGTCATTAGCGGTTCTAACAGTGACCATGGTGTACGTAGTCTTTTAACTTGAAGTCACTATGGTTCCTTATATGAGAAGTTATATGTTTTAATGCCGTCAAACGAAGCATTGGTATAAATACCCGAAACCCAAACCCGACCCGAACCCGACCCGGACCCGACATTGGACCGGAACCGAGCCGGACTATCTGGGTCCGGGTCCTAAAATGGGACCCATTGTACTTTTGGGTCCGGGTCCAGGTCCGCTCAATAAAGACCCGGACCTGGACCCGTTAAAAAAAACCCAAAAAATCAACATAAAAATAAATATTCTATCCTCATCCCTCCCCTCCTTCCTCCTCAATTCTAAATATTCATATTCCAAACTCAAAACTCATGCCTTTTTCTTCTCTCCTCTATTCTAAATCCTCCACTAATCGCCTCTGCTCGCCGCTCACACTCCCGCTCCTACTCGAAAAGGTAGGAATATTTTAATAGGACCCGAACCCGGAACTGGACCCGGTCCTCACTGGTCGGGTCCAGATCTAATTTTTGGACCCGTAGGGGACCAAGTCCGGGTAGTGAAGGACCCGATCCGACCCGACCCGATACCAATGCTAGTCAAACGTTGTCTGTAATAAGGTGATTATAAAGTCAACTATTGGATATACTACAAATCATGTAGAGGGATGTGAGTGACTTAGATAGGATTTGTCTTTCTTACATAACAGGAGCGATATCTACGGGTTCCTTGATTGAGTGAGACTGCAAAATGTATGGTCGTGCTCAAATGAGCCAATATGAGATATTGATTTTATTTGTTTTAGTAAGCTACTTGGACATCAAGAAACCAAAGATCGAACTATATAAGAGTGACACGCTCTATGCCATGTGGTCAATCAAGATATCTGGACAAAGGGACTACATGGTAATATTGGTCATGAATAGGTTATGTCATATCACTGGTATTTCCGTTACTTGAGTAGTAGTGATGTATTGCTAGATACCGCTCACTGTTTGTAATACTCGAATATGATTTTCATATTACTGTCAACGTAATGAGAATCTACAGGGTCACATACTTAGAATGGATTGAAATTATGATTTAAATTCATAAGATGAATTTAATTGGGGATCCAAGAAAGACTTGGACTCCTGACATTGCTTGGACATGTAAGTAGATTAAATGGGTCGACTAAAGTTCGAAGGCCCACACACAAAGCTGACCCAGGTCAGACTGTAAGCCCAACAGCCTCATCACTCTCTTAGGGTTGATTTCCTGTACCTATATATATGATATGTATCTGTGAAAAAGACACACATGAAAAATCCTATCCATCACAGATAGTGAGAGAGAGAGATCATGAGGAGGAACATCTCCTTCCCGCAGCTAGCACCGCGGTCTGAGGGATAGCCATTTTTCGTTCCATTCGTGTGGATACCATAGAGGCATCGCAATATTTAAGTGCTGTGATTGACATACTGTGGACACAGCAGATCCATCTTTAAGGTATAACTCCTAAACATGATTTATGATTTTCGCATGGATCCATGACTATGTTTCAATATTTTTGTAATTTTTTCGTTGTGTATTTAATCTTTGATTGCCTTCAAAACCTAACATGTCATTGATTATGATGAGACTTTTGCTCCAGTTGCACAGATGACTACAGTTCACACTCTTCTTGCTGTTGCCGCCATCCATCAATGGCCGTTATACCAGATGGACATGAAGAATGCCTTTCTTCATGGTACATTATATGAGATTGTTTACATGCATCCTCCTCCTGGCCTTACCACCCCTCCTTGTCATGTTTGTCGTCTACGTCGAGCTATATATAGTCTGAAATAGGCCCCTCCTGGCCTTACCACCCCTCATTTGAGTGTTTTCACCGTGTCATCACACAGGCTTATTTCAGTCATAGTTCTCAGGACCATTCTATATTTATGTGGTCAACACTGCGAGGGAGGGTACTACTATTATATATAGATGATATAATTATTATTGGGGATGACTCAACATGCATTGCATCCACCCAGAAATACCTTCACCAACAGTTTCATATGAAAGACCTTGGCAGACTACACTACTCTTGGGGTATAGAGATTTCTCATGGATCTCGGGGGATACTCATTTCTCAACAGAAATACACATCATACATTATCTCCACTGCACGTCTCTCTGACAGTCGATCAGCTGATACTCCCTAAGAACTTCACGTGAAGCTTCGTTCCACGGATGATGAGCTCCTTCCTGATCCCACCAGATACATGCAGATTATTGGACAGTTTGTCTGCTTATGCATGACCAGACCCGATATTGCTCATGCAGTCAGTGTTGTCAGTTAGTTCATTTTTGCTCTTACATCAGTTTACTACAGTGCTCTTTTTCGGATCATCAGATATCTTTGGGGCACTATCACTCGACCATTATTTATGCTTTCTACATCTAAACTAGAGCTTAGTGCATATTCTGATTCAGATTGGCGGGTGATCCTACTACCAGACGGTATACCACATGTTTCTATCTATTTCTTGGTGATTCGCTGATCTCATGGTGAAGCAAAAAACATGCAGTTGTTGTATGTTATTCCACAGAAGCTGAGTACAGAGCGATACAGCTACTACTAGAGAAATAATTCATGTTTGTTGGTCGTTATCAAATATGAGTGTCACTCTTACATGAGCTACTCCTCTTCATTGTGATAACCGGAGTGCATTGCACATTGCAAGCAACCCGATCTTTCATGAGCAAATGAAGCACATAGAGATTGATTGCTGCTATGTTTGTAAGCATTTTGAAGCAGAGACCATTTCACTTCATTATGTTATATTTTTACAGCAGGCAATAGGCTTCTTCACCAAATTCTGTACTGTTCAGAGATTTTGATACTTGGTGTGCAAAATCACTGTTCGATCCACCGTGAGTTTAAGAGAGGGGGTTAGATATTATGTTAAATGAGAGATATTAGTTTAGTCTCATATCGATTATGTATTAGTTTAGTATTTGCTGCTCTTCTATATATAGGAGATATTGTACTAGTTATAATTAACCCAATAGTATTATCCAATCTCTCTATTAACCATAACAGTATGAATATGAATAAAGGGTGGTACAAACGTTCATAGCCCCCAAGACACCAAAGATCAATCGTGAAATCAAAGAGGAACTGCAAATTCTCTTGTAGATAAATAGAAACCCCCTTGCTTCTTGTTTTCCCTCCGTACAGTTCAAATCTGGCAAGTTTATCTCCATGCATATTGTTAGGATTTGAATGGGTTGTGGATTGTTAGGGTTTGAGAAGATTGGAAGAGAAGAGAGGAAGAAGAAGATGTCGGCTGTACTAGAGATAGATTAGGGCAAAATGTTGATTCATTCATTCATTTGATTCTTTGTTACATATATGTGGATACAAAGCCCAATGGGCCCAAAAGCAATTTGGGTCATAACATAACAATCTCCACCTTGAACCAAATTGCATCTAAAACAAACTAAAACATAAAGCAAACATAACCTAAAACAAACTAGCAACATGCTAGAAACAAAACTAGCTCAAACTAGCTAGAAACAAACCGACATCAAACTTGAACAAAGCTTGAACTTTGCAATTGGAAGAGGCTTTGTGAGCATATCGGCCGGATTCGATTCGGTACCAATCTTCTTCACGGCAACCTTGCCTTCCGAGATCACATCTCGAACAAAATGGTATCGAATGTCAATGTGCTTCGTCTTCTCATGGTACATGCGGTCCTTGGTCAAATGAATCGCGCTTTGGTTGTCACAAAACACCGTGATAGGACCCTCAAGTGAAGACATCTCACCAACAAACGCCTTGAGCCAAATAGCCTCCTTAATAGCCTCAGTAATTGCCATATATTCGGCCTCAGTGCTTGAGAGTGCAACGGTGGCTTGAAGTGTAGACTTCCAACTAATTGCACAATCTCCAAGGGTAAAAACATAACCCGTCAAGGAACGCCTCTTGTCCAAATCACCCGCAAAATCCGCATCCACAAAGCCCGTCAGTTTCTTGCCATTACCAAACTCCAAGCAAGCATCAATAGTACCTCTCAAATAGCGGAAGATCCACTTCACTGCTTCCCAATGCCCTTTCCCCGGACAAGAGAGATATCTACTTACCACACTAACGGCTTGAGCAATGTCTGGTCGAGTGCACACCATCAAGTACATAAGACTCTCAACTGCACTCGAATATGGAACCTTTTCCATATATTTCTTCTCATCATCGGATTTTGGGCTTAAAGCGGCCGAAAGCTTGAAATGCGCCGCAAGAGGTGTTGAAACGACTTTCGCCTTCTCCATGCCAAAACGGCGTAGCACTTTCTCGGCAAAACTCCTTTGTGAAAGAAACAACTTTCTCTTGGACCTATCCCTTGTGATCTCCATCCCGAGAATCCTTTTGGCGGCCCCCAAGTCTTTCATCTCAAATGCCGAACTGAGTTGCTCTTTCAACCTCCTAACTTCTTTCAAGTTTGAGGATGCAATCAACATGTCATCCACATAGAGCAACAAGTAAATGAAATCCCCACCATCCAACTTCTTGAAGTAAACACAACTATCATAATTGGAACGATGGAAATTAATACTCACCATGAATGAGTCAAACTTCTTATACCATTGCCGCGGCGATTGCTTAAGGCCATAAAGGGACTTCTTCAAAAGACACACACGGTCCTCCTTTCCCGCAACCTCAAAACCCTCCGGTTGGCTCATGTAAATTTGCTCCTCCAAATCACCATGCAAGAAGGCAGTTTTCACATCCATTTGCTCCAATTCCAAATTCTTCATTGCCACCAAAGAGAGCAAAACTCGAATGGAGGTGTGCTTAACTACAGGAGAGAACACATCATTGAAGTCCACGCCTTGGACTTGACTGTACCCTTTAGCCACTAGCCTTGCCTTGTATCGAAAATCCGCAGAATTTGAGCCATCAATCTTCCTGTTAAACACCCACTTGCAACCCACAATCCTCTTACCACTGGGAGGCTTCACAAGAGACCAAGTCTCATTTTGTTGCAAAGATTGTAACTCTTCATTCATAGCGGCAACCCAATTGGCCGCATCTTTAGAAGAAATAGCTTCTCTGTAGGAAGATGGCTCACAATACTCCACATCCTCTGCAATTGCCAAACAATAAGCAAAGTCGGAGTATCCATACCTCGTAGGTGGTCTTGTTTCTCTTCTAGCTCGGTCCCTTGCCAATGCATATGGTTGTACCTCTTCTTGGGCTTCCTCCAAATTGACATCATCATGTGAGATCAAATCATCACCTTCTTGGACCGGCACCTCAAACTCCACCTTCTTCTCAACCTTCTCATTCTCCTTAATAGTCGGCTCGGGTGCAACATCATTTGCCTTCAACATGGCCGACTCATTGAAAATGACATCTCTTGAAATAAGGAACTTGGATGATTCGGGACACCACAACTTATATCCCTTCACATTTGCAGGATATCCAACAAAAATACACTTCTTCGATCTAGGCTCCAACTTTCCTTCATTCACATGTACATAAGCGGGACAACCAAACACCCTCAAATTCGAATAATCGGCCGTCTTACCCGACCACACTTCTTCGGGTGTCTTCAACTCAATTGAAGTGGTAGGAGATCGATTCACCAAATAGCAAGATGTGTTGATGGCTTCCGCCCAAAACTCCTTACCCAAACCCGCATTTGAAAGCATACTTCTAGACCTTTCAAGTAGTGTCCTGTTCATCCCTTCTGCAACACCATTTTGTTGTGGAGTGTTGACCACCGTCTTGTGCCGAACAATCCCTTCAGCCTTGCAAAAATTATCAAACTCACGGTTGCAAAACTCCAAACCGTTATCGGTTCTCAACCTCTTAACTTTCCTTCCTGTTTGGTTCTCCAAAAGTGACTTCCATTCTTTGAAGGTGCCAAACACATCACTTTTCTCTTTCAAGAAATAAACCCAAACCTTCCTTGAGAAATCATCAATGAAAGTAAGCATATAACGAGAACCATTACCTTTGGAAGGCTCACGAGAAGGTCCCCAAAGATCCGAATGGATGTAGTCAAGTGTTCCCTTGGTCGAATGAATGGCCGTGGAGAAGCTCAACCTCTTATGCTTGCCAAATACACAATGCTCACAAAACTCCAAGTTGCCCGTGCATTGGCCACACAACAAGCCTCTCTTGCTCAAAATGGTCATTCCTCGCTCGCTCATATGCCCCAATCTCATATGCCAAAGCCTAGTAGTCTCCTCGTCCGACATAGTACCCGAACGTGCAATGGCAGCCGAGCCCGTGACCGTGGAACCTTGTAAGAAATAAAGAGTTCCAATTCTCTTCGCCTTCATGATTGTGAGAGCCCCTTTAGAGACTCTGAGGACTCCACCTTCACTTTGGAACTTACACCCCTTTTCTTCAAGAGACCCCAAAGAAATCAAATTCTTGGACAAATCGGGTATATGCCTCACACCCATCAACCTTCGGACCTTTCCATCATGGAACTTAATTGTCACCGAACCAATCCCGGCAACCTTACACATATTGTTGTTCCCCATGAGAACCTTACCATTCGTAGGCTCATAAGTCTCGAACCAATCTCTATTCGGAGTCATGTGTTGCGAAGCACCCGTATCCATCACCCAACAATGCATATCATCAACATTAGTGTCTGTCACACAAAGAGTATCAACCGTGTCACATTCAGCCACATTGGCCTCCTCCGAAGAAAGACCTTTACTATCTGCCTTTTGTTTATTTTTGAGCTTGAAACAATCGGCCTTAATGTGTCCCTTCTTCTTACAATAGTTACACGTCAAATTCTTGTGCCTAGACTTCGAACGGGTCCTTGTATCTTTCGAGTTTCGGTCCCATGACCTACCTCGATCAACAACTAAACCAACACCTTGGCTCCCTTTCTCATTATTGGTCATCTCACTATCAATGTGCAACTTGGCTTGCAAATTGCTCTTAACATCTTCTAGAGAAATTTTATCTCTACTATAAATCAACATATCTCTAAAAGCCTTATATGATGCGGGCAATGAGCATAATAACAAAAGGGCTTGGTCCTCATCCTCCACCTTAACATCAATCTTACTTAAATCATTCAAAATAGATGCAAACTCCGTAATATGATCGGAAATTGATGTACCTTCAACCATGCGAAGAGTGTAGAGGCGCAACTTCAACCGCAGTCGATTGGTGAGGGACTTCTTCATGTAGATGTTCTCCAACTTCTCCCACAAAGCCTTAGCGGTCTTCTCCGATAGGACCTCTTGCAATGTCGAATCGCTCAAGCACAATTGGATAATAGAGAGCGCTTTATCATCCATCTCTCTCCATTTCTTATCCGCCACCGCATCAATCAATTTTTCTCGACCAAAAATGGCATCCTTAACGCCTTGGCTCGACAAAATCGCTGCCATACGTACTTGCCATAATGCAAAACTCGTCTTCCCATCATACTTCTCAATATCATACTTCCCCGACATATCCATACAAATTTCTTGAACCCAAATTCAACAAAACACCACCACCACCACCACTGTTCCAGCAAGAAGAGGACCCAAATGGTTTCAAATCAGCTTTTCCCTTTCCCCTTTAACTCAATCTCCTCCAAATCCGTCAGCAGAAACTCAAGAACCCCCAAAAACAAACCTTCCTTCTTGACTGGGCTTCCACTGCCACTACCGGGAGGAGCGGAATCTTCTGACAAATCTCTCGCCGGAGGTCTTCAAGGAACTGACCGATGTTCTCACCCGCAGGAATGCTCGCCGGGCTCGGCTGCAACGCTGGTGTCAAAGGAAGGGGTCGGGAGAAGGGCTCGACGACGGATCTGGAGCGGATCGGATTCGACGACGGCTGGGAGAACGGCGACGAGAGCGCCGGAGGAGAAGGGGATCGTCGACGACGGCAAGGTAGTGAGGTGTGGAGGTTTTTTGGTGTTGGCTCTGATACCAGTTTGTTAGGATTTGAATGGGTTGTGGATTGTTAGGGTTTGAGAAGATTGGAAGAGAAGAGAGGAAGAAGAAGATGTCGGCTGTACTAGAGATAGATTAGGGCAAAATGTTGATTCATTCATTCATTTGATTCTTTGTTACATATATGTGGATACAAAGCCCAATGGGCCCAAAAGCAATTTGGGTCATAACATAACACACACACACACACACACACACACATATATATATATATATATATATATATATATATATATATATATATATATATATTTATACTCCAATCCACAAACATCATAAAAACTGAGCAATTGCGGAGACTTACAGAACAATTGAATGCAACTCAAAGTCCAGGGGCAAAGATGTACACCCTGAAGAATGACCCTCTTTGGATAAAGAGCAGAGAAGAAGAACATAAATCCTGAAGATATTTGCACAACCTTGCGGCTCCTAACTTGTGCCAATGCTAGAGATCCAACATTCTCTACTGTTATGGTGGAGCCACTTGATGTCCCAAATGATCCATCACGAGCTCCTTGCATCATTCTCAGGAATCTCTTGTGAAAGTCCACAACATTATCGCAACAACCGACCAAGGTGATTGAAATTGCAGGCATAACAAATGAGTAAGATGCATCAATAATAGCTGACAACCGCATTCCAAAGGAGGACTCTAAGAAAGAGTTCAAGCTCACAATGAAAATAAGTGTTTGAATCACTAGATTTCTCATCGTTTCCGCCTCCTAGATCAAAGATAACAACACTCGTCCCTTCCCCAAGCGTCACAACTCCCTTAGGAATCTGAATCAAGATGCCTGATTTTTGCCTAGTAGCTGCATTCACCAATCCCCATTCTTCTCCTGAAACAACGCATCCACCTCTCTTCAATGATTCCACATTTGTCAACAGCCATCTCGCAATCATTAGCTGGGTCATAAACATATTACTTGAGTTTTCGTTACTTACAACTGGGGAGCAAGTTTGTTCAAGACTGTTCACATCTGTTGCAGAGGAAGAGATGACATCACCAATATTGCTGTCTGTGAGTTTGCACTGCACTGAATTTGGAGAAAACATCAATACCTGTAGCATTACTTGCTTTGACAACCTCTTTTATAAGAACTCCCTCTTCCACAATTGCAAGATTATCTTCGTTCTCTGGAGGACTTGGTGTTTACTCCTCAACTACATTGTCATGAGGAATAGCTCGTAGTAGGAGGAAATGCAGCGGTGGATGACGATGTCGATAGTGAGAGAAGAAAGATGGTTGTAGAATCGGTGGTTCTCGAAGGGGTTGTACACCGGTAGTAGGGAGGTTCATTGTTTTGAGGACCAGAGGAGGAGGGAAAGGCAGACATCGGAGGCAGTGATGGTGTTGCCGATGAAGTTGTTGCCGCGGGAGCGGAGTGCGACGATGGTGGCGGGGCAGGTTCGGAGAAGGCAGAGGTGGGAGAGGAGATGACTCTGATACCATTGTTACGTTCCCGATATAACCTGGCAGTGGATCGTCGCAACTCTCATCGGTGTCGGCAATGGCAGCCATGATTCAAACCAAAAAAAAGGAGAACAAAGAAGAAGAAATTGGACTAGGATTCAATTCAATTCATTCATAACCTTGAGAAGGGTTTACAATGAACTATTAATAAGGAATTGCAACTCCTAAATCCGTGCACAGCTCGTGAAAGCTAGTGACTGGGTTTTACAAAAAAACACCTACTACTTTGCAAATAAACCCCTGTAATAAGATATAGATTCACTGAGGGACTGATATATAAGATACAATTCATTTTAGCACAACTGTACCAGGCACTCAATTCTCCTGCCAACTGAAATGCAAGTGGGCTCTGGACTCCCTCATTGAGGCCTACCTTTTGAAACTCCAGGCCCACTACACCAGGTCCATGGTGCCTTCCCGGCCGGCTGACGTCCCCTCCTCCTCCCCCCTCGTGTGATCCATCCTTTGTGACCGCCTCCCTTTCTTGGCTCGGCGACATGTGGCGTCTGTCCAACGTTAATACTCTCCCTCGTGGGGCTGACCTTTTCCATTCCACCCCCCCCCCCCCCCCACCCCCCCCCCCCCCCCCACCCTGCGAAATTCTGCCGCCAACTCAAGGAGACAATTTGCCGGCTCAGGATTCAAGAAGCGGTCCTCGACCAAGAGATGCAGAGTATCAATTGATACCAAGAGATGCAGAGTATCAATTGATATCGGTGCTAAATTTGATGAGGGATAGGGCAATGGTGAAAGGGATGGTGAACAAAGGGGGTCGAGTCAAGGCAGTTTGTTATGAGATGAAGGTGCAGGGGGTGATTGACCGTGCTCAGCAGATGAGGTACAAGGCAGTGGAGGTGGAGGCGAAGGTGGTGGTGAAAGGGGGGATACTGACCGAGTTGCAGGTGGCTGAGTTCTTGGTGGTGTTGGCAGAGATTCAAGAAGCAGTGAGGAGGCAGGGGGCTAAGTGGCGCGCGCGCGCCGGGGGGGGGGGGGGGGGGGGGGGGGTTCAATTGAGGGTCAATGTTGGTGATTGTTCTTGAGGGTTTCTGGTTTAAATTCAGATTCTGGAGGGAAATAGTAACTATGTTTGAGATATGGAGATTGTGTACAGAAAAGCAGTGGCAGCTCTCACTGTTGCAGCTGAGTTCAATCTTGGATGAATCTCAGTTTCATAAAGCATGTCTGGTATTGTATCTTTTTTGGCGAAGTTGGCATCATTTGTACATTCAGTTCATGTGCAAAAGATTTATCCTTCTTATATTTGAAATTGCTCTCATTTCTGGAATTCTAAACCCAATTCTATCAATTATGTATGAAGTAGTAAACAGCAAATGCATTCATCAATAACTCCAATTCATACTGCAAGTTCTAACAAATTTAGAAGCCTAATAACATGCTGAAAAGGCTAGTCTGTCATATCCAGTGATGAGTTTCGGGGAGACAGCTAAATTGTAATATCCAAATAGAACAGAGGAACTACATTGAATTGACGAGTTTAGGGCACAAGCCACTCTTACTTTCGGTCGAAACAAATTCTTGAACAGTACAATAAGAAGAGTGATGATATGCTAATATGGTTCAGAAACACAAGAAAACACCATCAAACTGTATAGCGAGCCTTAGCCAATCGATCAAACTTCTTTGCATCATCCTGAAATGAGAAACACCACCATTAGGGGTATACACGAAACAAACTCACAGCGGTCAAAGGTGAATATTTTTCATCTAAGAAAAGTAGGGGGAAATAGTAATGAAAACCTACATGAAGTACGAAGCCAATGCTGTCATTGTAATCCAGGAACTCTTTCCACTGCTTCGCAATGTTCACCTGCAAGTATAGAAAGGCAGCACCCAGAAGAACTTACATCAAATATGAACTGTACATTGTGATTTGTGACCATATTTGTAGGCATGAAATAATTACATTGTTTAGATAGGATAAGTGGATAACTACTGGACACTCGCCCCAAAAAAGGGATATTCAGAGTCATAGAGGTAGACCAATTTGGGTCTTGAAGTAAGCCAATCAAGGGCAACCTTGCATTTAGTAAAGTAATGAGATGGGTATAGAGGGGAAGATTCATAGGTTTTCAGTTACAAGAGTAGTTATTTAGTAGCTTAAATTTATCAGACAAAATGTTAAGATCTGTTAGCTGATTGGTTGAGATTTAATTTCTAAGAGTTGATTTTGGTCTATACATGATTTTTTTGTGAGATGTTCTTCTCCAAGATGGAAAAAGCCAACGTTGAGGCTTAAACAATCTTTTACAACAATATATGTAGTTTTCTTTTCCACTATTTTGGTATATAGAATTCGAAATTTTCTTTCACCTGCCATCTTTTCTCCTTTCAGAGGAAACCCGTTTTTTACAATTACGCAATCTAAAGTTATAAATATAATCAGATCATGATATTATTAAGTTTATCTATTAGCACGTTACCACAATGACATAAACAAAATTCAAACACTGCATACCCGGCTCTTGATAGGGCAAATCACTTTGCAGTTGAAGAGCAAAGTAAGAAACTATAAACTCAAAGATAGTATCGATCGCTGATTCAATACTTGCGGAACTTAGAAACATATACTAGAATACATCAACATGCATTTAGCAAAGAAATACTCAATTATTATACCTGAGAGGCTTCATTTAAACCATTTTTTGTCCATATGGAAATCTTTTCCTGTTTTGATCGTACATTGACAATTGCTCCGCAAATATCATCGCTGTTGTCGAACTGCTCACCGATCAGAGCTAACAACTAACAGTAAACCAAGGCAAAAAGAAATCAGGGAAAATAAATACAGAAAAAAGAACCCAGGAAAAAATATGTTAAATTTAAAAAAAAAATCTTCAGATATAATTTGTTAATGAAGGAAATGAGTGAGTAGGCATACAGTGTATAACCACCAAGTATCAACCTTCCCTCTAGAACTGGTTATGGTCCATTTCCCTCCATTTGCACAAACTGGGTCCTCCCACTTGGGTTCTATTCCATATTTAAAACAACTGAAGTCTACTCCCACAGATAGCTTGCTTGGATGGTAAATGTTATTGTAAAGCCTGAATATAATTAGTTTGGTACTATTAGTGTGTTATCTTAAATGATCTAATGTACTGAAATAGCAAAATGCAAGTGGAAATAGGACATCTTTTTTGGAAAGGTATGCTGGCCTTCTACTCCAAACGTCATTAAATGTTTAACAAAATCATACATGTGCATTGAAACCAACAGATGAAGGACTCGTTCAAGAAAAGAACTGAAAATCTAAATTATAAAATAATAAGGCTGGGTATTACCTGAATCTCTCTCCCTCTTAAACTATCAGTATTTGTGCTTTCTAAGTGCAATTTCCTTCATGCAGTTTTCACCCAAGCTAGGCTTAACCATGCAAATATGGCTTCCCTTTTTTCTCATTTCATTCTATGACCAGAATCAATGTCTTAGGGGGACTCAAACCATGAAAGTGAGCTTCCTAACTTAACATTCTTATAGTCTCAACAAACTGCAAGTTTTACATAGTAGTGGTAGCAACTTTGTGCCATGCAAACAGAAAATATCAGCCCCCATAGTAAATTTATAGAGCCAAATAATATATAATTTCATGTGTTCATAGGAGGAAAGTAAATAGTCTAATTAAAGAGAGGAGAAGAAACTGTGTGTGTGTGTGTGTGTGTGGGGGGGGGGGGGGGGGGGGGGGGGGGGGGGGGGGGGGGGGGTGGGGGGGCACTGTACAATGCAAAGATCCAGATCCAATGACTTCCATAGTTATGTATTATGTCCCCCACAAATCATCTCTCTACCCTTGTCCTTAATAAGTGGAGTCCACACAAAAGTAGTTGATGAGGACATAAGTTCAAGATGATTCGGGTGTTTCTATCAGCACGTCTAGAAAAATTGCTTCATTTAGTATTTTATTCATAACTCATATTTGTTTTTTTGGCAATTATAGCCATATGTAGTATTTTTATGATTTGCACCCTTTCTTTTATGCGTTAGAATATATTTGAGATTTGTATCAAGATTTATTTTGAGCCAATATATAGGCTTTGAGAAAAATGAGAAGTGATGCTACTCTTGATTTTTAAAAAAATTACGATGATTGAGCTTTGCTCTTCATTAATCTTTTGTGTGATACATTGAGATACAATTTAGGGTTTGTGATAAACTCTAAACCTACCCCCAAAATCCCCCCCCCCCCAAATTATTAAACCCTAACTAATCCAACTAATTCTATCAGCCGCCCCCAAACCCCTGACCCTTTCTTCTTCCTCTGTCTGCCTCCGAAATCCAGCCTCGTCGCCATCCTCCTTGCTGCGCCGCAGCTACCCCCGTCGCTTTCCCCCATCGCCCTCGCCTCCATCCTCGACAGACCATCGACTACCACCTCATCGAACTCCCTCCTTCCTCACGCCTACACCCGATCGTCATCGCTGCCTGTTTCCGAAGTCCCGCCGCAACCACCGCATGCCCACCTCTGCAACCTCCATTGACTGTGGCCCCCACTTGCTGCCACCACCCTCCCCGTCGATTGTGCCACCAGCGCTGCTGTCAACCGCCACTGCCGACGCAGTCGACCGCGGAAGTTCCTCAACCTCACTGCTCCTCCATCGCAACTACACACAATTTGCAACCCCGGTAAACTCTTTCCACTTCTCAAATATTTGAGTTACTGCTTTATCTTCTCTATAATATTATTTGATTTATTTGTCGCCCACAAATATTGAGTGTGTGTTCTACTTGCCTATTAGTGTACGAATCTTTATTGCATAGCTTACTTGCTAATCTCGTTTTGGTATAATTATTGATTGTTAGGTTGGAATCTTAATTGGGCTTGTTAAATTTGTTTCAATTCTTGAAAATCCATCAAACCAATTATTAGTTTAAATTTCTAACTTAATTCGCCTTACATGTTGGTAAACTTAACCTTTTAATAGTCTTGGAAATTCTCAACTTAGTTAAGTTTACACCATTTTGGTATCAGAGTAAAGGTTTTAAAACCCTAGTTCTTGCATCTAGTCATAATTATTGCATTCATTTAGGATCGTTTTAGAGTCATTTATTTTTCTTTCTTTCTTTTAGATTATTTCTCAAAAAAATAAAAAATAAAAATAAAACAATAAACAAAATAAAATAAAAATAAAAAACTTAGGCGCATTTAGAGCATTTGTAGTCGTTTAAGTTTAAAAATGGGTATATGGATATTTTGGAAATAGCAAATAGCTCAAATGCTGTAGTCGTCTATACTCAAAAAATGGCTTTATCTGGACGAAACGGAAGATCATATACAGTTTGAAGATCTGCGTAATTTTTTTTTAATAGTGTGAAGGCCGGCAGATGATCTGTCGTCCTGTAATTAAAAAACAAAAGGTGAAGGACGGCACATGATGTGCCGTTTCATGTGTCGTCCAACACAAAAACCAGATATGCATGCCTTCTCTCTCTTCCCCAAACGGAAGAACATCTTCCGATTTCCAATTATTTTTTTTAATAATTCAACAGGAAATCATTTGCCGTCCCCTCATTTCGCAATTAAAAAATTTGTCTCAGACGGCATATCATATACCGTCCGACACTAAGGGTAAATCATCTTCCGATTTCTAAAATATGCATAATGCCATTTCCGCTGCCAAATATAGATGTCCCCGGTTCATCCGAAACCCAAAAAATGTGTATATAGACGACGACTACAGAGGGTTTTTTTTCAAAATATTCATTTTTTGGATATATAGCCAAAAACTACAGATGCTCTTAGAACACGTTTCCCCAAAATTCAGCAAACACACATCTCCACGACCCCTAGTTTTCACCGTTGGTGAGCATCTTCGCAGAACCATTCCAAATCCCGAAAAGCCTTTCTTGTCCCTCCAAAACCACCCAATTAGGAACCCTAAACTTCCGCGAGCCCCTCCTCGAAATGAGATGGATAATTCTAATATTTTTACTACCTTAGCTGTCATTCAAGCAACTCTTGTCAATATCAATCAGAGACTTGACAAAGTGGAATTGAATCAAAAACGTTGACCCTGGGCTTCATCGTCAGATCTCTCAAGAGAATAATCGTGACGATCGACGTCAAAGATCATGACCCTGACGAACAATACAAGAAAAACGTTAAGGGTGACGTTCCCCACTTTGAAGGCCGTATGGAACCCTAAGCTTATCTCGATTGAATCCGTGCCATGGACCACTACTTCGTGTAGTTTGATATGAGTGAAACCCTCGAGGTCAAATTTTCCACGATAAAATTGATTAGTAAAATTCAACAACATTGGACCAATCTTGAACACGCCCATAAAGGTCGAGGCCTGGCACCCATAGCCACTTAGAAGGCCATGAAAGAGAAGCCAACTAAGAGATATGTACCCTTATCTTTCCACACCTAAATGCTTGATTCGTGGAATCAACTCTATTAGGGAAGCAGATCCACCTAAGAGTATGTGGATAAGTTCGATGACTTTCTCATTCGGTGCAATACTTTAGACAAAGAGAGCGAAGAACAAACCCTTTCTAGGTTTAGAGCTGGACTACGAGCCGATCTTAGGAACGAGCTAATTCATAGACAAGTGGACTCATTGGCAGCAACTTATGCCCTTATCCTCGATATGGATTTCCTTAAAGCAAGTTCTCACTATAAGTCCAGCGATCCGAGAGATCATTCCTCTAGAATGACCTCCACTGACCCCTCTAGACCTAAGCCCTCATCTTCTCAGTACCCCCAATATATCTTATCCCAGCAAGCCTAATTCAAATTCCTATTCACCTAGAAATGACAATAATGGTAAGAACACCGAAAAAGACTACTCTAAGGTTGATCATCTCACTAAGTGCTATAAATGTAAGGGATACGGCCATATTGCTGGCAACTGTCCCAGACCAAATATGATCAATATAGTAGAGGGTACCGTTGTCATCGTTGATGATTCCGACAATGAGTTTTCCTAAGAGCCTATTGAAAGCGAAGACTTCGGCGAAGAATAGGTTGACTAGTATCTCCACTGTATTCGGTCGATCCAATCACCTCACTTGAATGTACTCAGATGTGTTGTCCCAGCTAAAAGAAGAAGATGATTGGAAGCGCACTGCTATATGTCACACTTTTACAACTACAGGTGGCGAAAACAACAAGGTGATTGTTGACAGTGGGAGTTGCGTCAACGCTGTCTCTTCTGTGGTCTTAGCTAAGACTGAACTTTCGACGCCCATATAAAGTATCTTGGATTGATGCGACAACCCTCCAAGTAACACATTGATGTTTGGTCCCTGTGGACTTCAAAGCTTACAGAGAGCAAATTTGGTGTGATGTGCTCAAAATGGATATGGGTCGTCATTTTAGGGAGACCTTAGTTATACGACCACGATGTGACCATATATGGTCGATCCAACCAATGTGTGTTCCAGCACAACAGACTAAAAATAAAACTCATACCCGTGAGACCACGAATTGGTCTGGCTGAACAACACCAGCTCCCTCGAGAAAGGGCAGGTAACGTATATAGGTGAAAGGGAACTCACAAAAGAAATTGACAAAGGGGCTACAATTCTTCTACTTGCAGCGAGAGAAATCCCTAAAGATCATAAATCACTCATCCCGCCTCAAGTTACTCTTGTCCTACAGGAATTTGCAGATGTGTTTTCTGCTGACCTCCCCAACCAATTGCCCCCACTGCGTGACATCCAACACACTATTGATCTGGTTCCGAGAGCGAGTCTTCCTAACTTGCCATAGTATCGAATGAATTCGACAGAACATGCTGAGTTGAAAAGGCAAGTTGATGAGTTATTGGCAAATGGCTTCATCAGAGAAAGCTTAAGTCCTTGTGTTGTTTCCGCTCTGTTGATGCCAAAGAAAGATGGAATTTAGTGTATGTGTACAACCGTTCCATAAACAAGATCACGATAAAGTACCGTTTTCCCATTCTCCGTTTGGATGACATATTGGACATGATATCTGGTGTCACAATCTTTTCCAAAATTGATCTTAAAAGTGGCTACCACCAAATACGTGTTCGTCCTAGTGATGAATGGAAGACCGCCTTCAAGACGAAGGATGATATGTACGAATGGATGGTCATACCGTTTAGAATGATGAATGCCCCAAGCACGTTTATGAGAATCATGACGCGAGTACTCCGTCCCTTTACGGACAAGTTATTTGTGGTGTAATTTGATGATATTCTCATTTACAGTCGATCGTTGGGCAACATCTTGACCATTTGAGACAGGTCTGCGGTGTTTTGAGGAAGGAACAACTTTATGCTAATCCTACCAAATGTACCTTCCTTTTCGATCAGGCTATCTTTCTGGAATTTATCATCTCTGCCAGAGAAATATCCGCCGACCCAGAAAAGATACGAGCTATTACTGAGTGGCTTGAGCCCTGCAACATTCGTGATGTACAGAGTTTTCATGGTCTTGCCACCTTCTATCGGTTTGTGCAAGGATTTAGCACAATCATGGCTCCGATAACTGACTGTTTGAAGAAAGATGAGTTTGTCTGGTTGAAAGAAGCGACAAAAGCCTTCGAAGATATCAAGAAAAGAACGACTTAGACAAGAACTTAAACAAAAAGACCACGAACTTTAAGAACGAATGGAGGAAGATCGCATTATAAGTATTGACCTCAATACCATATCAGATAATCAACATTATTATTTCATGTGTAGACAAAAGGAAATTATTCAAAAACGAATTTACAATATGGGGTAAACGATATTTACATCTTCATTTTATGCATTCTCCAATGTTTGCTGCTTAATTTTAACAATGTACTTGTATTTGTTTTTTTTTTTAAAATCAACTGGAAGACACAATATTGAAGACAAGATCATACATCGAAATAACAATGTTGAATACAAAGTAGTACATTAACTATTATACGAATAAATTATTATGCCTCTGGTTTTCTGATCTGCATCTCCATATTCGTTCCAAATATGTTTCACCAAATCTTGGCGTAGTACTTGATGTTTTTGTCTATCATGTAGAATAACAATGCGTGTCAATCGGGCTGCTTGCTCAGTTGGTCCACCTCTGTTAGGTATGATCAAGGTCGAGTCAGATAAATAATCGTAATCATAATCACAAATTCCTTCCTTGTATTCGTCCTAAAAAATCAGTGTAAAATGATACACTTTTCATGATATAAGATAGACTATCGGCATCCCATAATCTCGCTGGACCCTTCACTATCGCAAATCGTGCATGTAAGACACTAGATGCACGTTCTACATATTTTCTGGCACCTTCCTGCATTTCGGCAAATTTTTTTTTCTTTGGGTATCCGAAGCAAAGCAAGTTTTGATTATAGTTGCCAACGGGGGTATATATCATCCGCAAAATAATACTCCATCTTGTAATTGTGGTTGTTGATAACAAAATTTGCCAAAGGTGCACAACCATCAAGAATATCATTAAATAAAGTAGAACGGTTAAATACGTTAAGATCATTATTGCATCCTGGCATTCCGAAGAATGAATGACAAAACCAAAGATCATAAGATGTCACTGCTTCGATAATAATTGTAGGCTCTCGAACATGGCCAGTGTACTGGCCGTGCCACGCTGCTGGACAATTTTTCCACCTCTAGTGCATGCAATCTACATTACCTAACATACCGGGAAAACCCCTAGATTTATTTTCCGGGTAGTCTTTTGAACATCGACAGGAGTTGGATTTCTTATATAAACATTGCCAAAAATAGTGACGATTGCGAGACAAAATCGACGCAGAGTTTTCAAAACAGTAGTTTCGCCGATTCGTATATAATCATCAAAAACATCCACCGCACCTCCATACGCTAAACAGCGTACCACCGCTATTATTTTCTGATGCAAAGTTAAACCTAAAGCTTTACAGGCATCTTGTTGCTGAAGAAAGTATTGATTGAAGCTAATAATAGCTTCTAGTATCCGATTGAAAAGGACTCGATGCATACAAAAACAATGATGGAAAATATTCACCGTCAATGAGATTAACGGAAAAATAATCCCTCCACATTCGTCTATTACCTTCTTCTCTTTCACGACGAATGTATCAGCAGCAAGAGACTTGTTGACTTTGTTGAGATGCCATGACTACTCTTAGCATACGATTGTTTACATTTCTGGCAACTTGATCCTGGGGCTCAGATGATTCATCTGATGAAGAGGAAGAAGAGGAATTAAAATGAGCCATGGTTGAATTGAAGATTCGTAGATGTAATGTTTAATGTGAAAGTGTTAGCCCAATATTAGTTGGCTTAAATAATGTAGGAACTGTCATCATTGGAATATTAAGTCCAATCAACCCACGTGAATGTCAGTTGTTAGGTATTGTATCAATAATTCCGTTTAGTCAAATCCACGAAAGGTAGCTCCAATCCAAGATAAGAATGCTAAGATGGATGCGTGGTAAAATAAAGAAAGATAAAATTAGAAACGAGCATATACGAGACATGCTAAAGGTAGCTCCAATCCAAGATAAGTTAAGAGAGAATCACCTCAGGTAGTTTGAACATATCACACGTCGACCTAGTATTGTCCTTGTTAGAAAGAGTAATTTGATTAGTAGTAAGGGTAGAGTTAGTGATAGAGAAAGACCTAAACTAACTTGGGTGGAAACGGTGAGAAAAGATATGATAGCTTTTCACCTTACAGAAGATATTGCGCTAAACCGAGCAGAATGAAAAACCATGATTCATGTAGCTGATCTCAACTAGTTGGAAAAAAGGCATTGTTGTTGTTGTTGTTGTAGTAGTCAAATCCACGAAAGTACAGTTCTTTTTCAAAGTATGATTATTTTTCATATGCACGTGGCTAGGAATTTGTTGGCTACTCTTCATAAGAAATACCCCAAAGAAGGATAGAAAGAATGCTCGTGCAATCTTCATCGCGAAAACATTATCTGTTTTAGTTGCTTTGATCAAACTGCTGTTAAAATTACGATTAAAGAATGGGCAGCAGATACCATGAGACTGCCAATCATCTCTAGTAATCTCAGAAAAGAAGCTAGTATGCACTATTTCAAAGATGTACGGCTCGTCGTTACGCAGAGGCAAGGAATCGATTCCGATGGAAATCCCCGTTAGCATTACCCAATCCAATGGAGTGAATCCCAACTCACTGCACGAAAGGTGAAAAGTGTGGGTCATGTCTCATCATCTCTATCAATGCCTCGACAAGCCGCATAGACGATTTCTCCGTATCAATCTTCAGAAAACGGTGCCAGCCCGTCTGCTCGACTAATATCTTAATTAGTGAGACGGGAGCATAATTTTTTATACATTTTGATTGGCTCCTTCCAATTTCTCCAAAATTAACAAAATCCGCCCTCGGGATGGGAAGTAATATGTTTGTAAATATGATTACAATCATCTACTACCCTTTTCCACTCAGATTGATCGTTGTAGTCCATACTCAAAATCTCAGCTTTTGTTTCGTTACTTGTGTTGCCCTAAGTTGACCCGTGTTGACACTTTGATATTATCCTACTAATAAATCTTTTTATCAAAGACAACTTTAGGGGTGGGATTGAAAACGAATTTTTAGGTCGGTATGAAAAATAGAGAGTAATGAGATGAAGGAGAGAGTGATGTCTCATGTTGGAGTTAATGAAAAGGAGACATTGGGTTTTATATAACCAAGTATGGTTAACATAGTAAATTCCACCTAAATAATTCCCCCAAATTAAAGGAAATCAATTTGGAAAAAGCCACTCTTGTCGAACGAAACATCAACGAAACATGATGTTTCGTCCGACACATTTGCTTTCGGTGGAAATGCGCGTCTAACTTTTTTAAAAATTAACAATTTTTTTTACGAAACATGAAATGTAAAAAAAAATTAAAAAAATAATTATAACAATGAAAAATGTTTTAAAATTTTAACGAATTATAACATGTTTCGTCCATATAATTTTGTCTGCGAAATTGCCATATTTTGTATTTAACGACTGTAGCAAACTTAGGAAATTACTAAATTCTATTTTACCATTTTTGGCACAAACAACTGTGAATGCTCTAATACTATAGCAACACACAGACACACACATGCACGCCCACACACCCACTAACAGTATTTGGCGCCTGGCACTAACCTTGTCCTCCATTTTGCAAAACTTATCCAAAATAACATTGTAATCAGATACTTGATATTTTTAAGTTCAGTTAAACCCTAAGCAGTTAAAATCTCCGATTACGCCCGATTAATCCCCCATTAATCGCTAATCGAAGGATAAGCAATTTAATCAGGAATAATTAGCCGATTAGTGGATATCGACCGATTTTAAGTGGCCGATTAACCGATTAAATCACCTCCTCTAATTTTCATGCTTGTTTGCATTATTTGGACTCAATCCAGCCAAAACCCTTTCTCGTTCTCGCGAAAACCTAAACCCGATATGTTGCCGCTCTCTTCTTCTTCCTCGCGCAAAGCCAAACTCAAACTGGTTCTCTTTTTCCTCGAGCAAACCAAAACCTGACCTGTCGTCGCTCCCCAGCGCCGTCGCATACTTGATCCGGCCCGCATCTGCTGCACCTCTTCCTCTTGTTGCTCGCGTTGCTCCTTTCCAATTGTTTTTGTTTGATGAAACCGACCAGCAAACCCAACACGACCCACATTCAGAATCTAAACTCTGCTCAAACCAAGTACTCTCTTCTTTTTTCTCTATAACTATATTTTCCTATTTGATAATCTCATAATAGTTTTATGTTAGGATTTAGGGTTGCTACATAATGAGGATATTTTTTTTAATATATATATATATATAGTAATTTGTTCGATTTAATCCCCGATTATTTTCCGATTAACCGATTAATCACTAATCGCTTCTAGACCGATTAGTTTCAAAAACCGATTTTAACTGCCTAGGTTAAACCTTTCAGGTGTCACATGAAATAAACGGCAGGTTCGCTTATGAGTCAAACATTTTACTAAACGTCCTAAAATTCCTACCTCAAAAACGATTTAAGAAACAAACAATTAAAACAACTGCCTATACAAAGGAAATACAAGATGCACAATCTAACAGAATCTAAGATATCAATTAGCCAATTTTACTCCATATCTTAAGATTTCTACCTTAGATTATTGAATGCTTCGTCATTTCACTCCAATATCAAACTAAATCAAAAAAAAATTCAAAACCCTAAATTATGAAATTGTTGTTACCCCCAAAAGTCCTCGGCGGTGTTGAAGGTGTGGACGGAGCGGAGGGAGCTGCCCCAAGCGACCTGCTTGTACTTGGAGGTGTTGTCGAACCAGAGAGTCCACGGCGTCTCGAGCGGGTGATGCGTTGCCGCCTGCAGCAGCTCCGCCTGCATGTCCTGATCGCCGATCGACGATTCAATCTCACCTTCTTCCAGCTCCGAGATCTCCGACCGAGGCGATTCCGCCATTAGATTCGATGATCTCCTCCTCTTCCCTTCCCTTCCCTTCCCTTCTCTTTTTCTGAGAATTGATTCGAAGAGATTGTTAGGTAGTGAGTAGAGTTTCACTGTTTCAGTTCGAGTGTATGTAAATGGGTGGATTTTAGCAACAGATTTTAGTGTTTGGGTCGGATAAATATCGGATCCAGTTTGTAAGGTCCACTATGCTTTTAGAATTCAAACCCAATAAGATGTGTTCCTTTTCTTTTCAAGTGTTGCGTTTCTTTTCACGGTGACTGATGAGTTCGTTTCATTACTCTCTCATTTTTTTAAAGATGGTGGTCGTTCATTACAATTTCTAATATTACTAGATTTGTTTGTTGGCACATATTTATGATGCGTCTTCAGGACGATACAGCATATGAAAAGACTTGTACACAGTAAAACAACAATTATGTAGCTCAAGTTTGAATAGTATGATAATAATTAGTTATAAATAAAAGTTCGTGTTTCTATTAGTATATGTTGAAAAATAATTATAAATGGGGGTGTAAAAATTCAACTTCCTAAGAATTTTGAGTGTGGAAAATTAGGAAATTTAACTATTGAGGAAATATTTGTTATTTTCAATGTAACATGAGCAATAAAAAATCTGAAAATTTACAAACCTGAAATCTGAAAATCTAAATTTCTGAGTAAATAGAGAGAGAATGAGAGAGAGAGAGAAAAGTAAAATATGAAAAAGTGAAGAGAGAATAGAGAAACAGTAATAAAATAATGAGTTTTTTTAGTTTTGGGGGAAAACTTTTTTGGGGGAAATTATGTTTTGGGAGGTTGGATATGAACCGTTCGTTTTTGTTTCAATTGAAGGGAAACCACTTGATAGCTTTTTTTTCAAATTGTCTTGTGTTTTATTATCTATTTATCTCTAATCTCTAATCTCTAATATTATAATGGGAGGAGGGCTTAGTGTCATTTGTAAATCTACCAACGTGTGCATTGCACGTGCATAACTAATATGAAAGAGATCTCAGGTTCGAGTCCTCACTACGTCAGATTTTTTTACTTTAATTTTTTTAAAATATATTAAATGTGCATCACACGTGTAAATTATTATCTATCTATCTATCTATCTATCTATCTATAATATAATATATAATAACTATTATAATGGAAGAGTTGGAGTTGTAAATTTATCTACTTAAATGCAACGCACGTGCAACTCAAACTCTCCCATTATAGTCTTCACATTTTCTTTTAAAAATATATAATCCTATTTATTAAGACATGCATCGCACATGTAAAACATAGTTTTTACTTTATATTTTTTTAAAAAATTAATATGTGCATCGCACGTGTATATTACTAGTCTATATTATAATGAGAGAATTGGAGTTATAATTTGTCAACAAACAAACACATGTGTTGCATGTGCAACTCTAACTCTCCCATTTTTTACTTAAATTTTTTAATTGACACGGGCATTGTACATGCAACTCCAACTCTCCCATTTTTCTACTTAAATTTTTTTAATTGACACATGCAATGCACGTAAAGCATATATATTTTTTACTTTAAAATTTTTAAATTAACACATACACCGCAAGTTTACATCAGAGTTTTTACTTTAACATTTTTTTATTAACACGTGCTTTGCACGTACGTCCAACTCTCCCATTATAATATAGAGATATACATATTACTAACACGTGCCTCGCACATGCTATATTATATTATTTTAAAAATATATTTACTTTTTTTAAAATAATATTTATTAAGACCTGCTTCGCACGTGCAAATCACAGTTTTAACTTTAATTTTTTAAAAAAAAATTAACACGTGCATCGCACATGTATACTACTAGTATAGATAATGGGAGAGTTGGGAGAGTTATTTGTAGACAAACAACCATCTAATCTCAACGATTCATTTTTAAGTTGGCGTTATATTAACCATTTATTTATTCTACTGTTGTTAGTTACCATAATACCCTCAAAGTTTAAATTTATTTACAACACAATTATTTACAAAAGTGTCACTCATATAAAACTAGTAATTTATACATGCGATGCACGTCTTAATAAATATATATATTTTTAAAGTACAAATTTCGACGTAGTCTGGCCTGGAACCTTAGTTGTGCACTGGCAATGCACGTAAGTTGGTAGATTTACAAGCGACAACTCTAACTCTTTCATTATAATAGTTACTAATAATCTGCACGTTCTAATAATTTTCTTTTCTTTTTAAAGTAAATAATAAGACATAATATGGTTTGGAACCTGAAACCTCTCTTTACTCTTTACGTAGGCTTCACAAATTATTCCTAGTGGCATCAACTTTTATTTTATATGAGTGACACTTTTGTAAATAATTATGACGTAAATAAATTTGAACTTTACAACAATAGGGTAAATGAATGGTTAGTGTAACTCTCATTTAAAAATAAATGGTTGAGATTAGATAGTTGGTTGTCTACAAATATCAACCCCAACTCTCCCATTATAATATTACTAGTATAATACACGTACGTTGTATACCTATAAAAATGTATAGTTATCAAATTAAATGAGTATATATCGAATAAGAAAAGAAATAGTCTATATCTGAATGTTTTGATCTGGGCCTACACGTGTAGTGCATATTTATATTTGTTGGATATAGTTTGAACATGTATTACACGGGTTTGTTTGGTTACAAAGTTAGGGTTTGTTTGGTTACAAATCCCAACTCTCCCATTAAAATATTAAAGATTAAAGATTACTAGTAATTTACACATGTGATGCACGTCATAATAAATATATATTTTTTAAAGTAAAAATTGAGACGTAGTCTGGGTTTGAAGCTAAGACCTCATCTATAATAGTTAGGCAATATTTAAAAAAAGTACCCAAAGTTTTGGGCCAGTTTAAAAAAGTACACAATTTTTTTTTAAAGGACACAATGTTTAAATTAACTTGACTGGGTTAGTTAGGGTTAGTTCGGGGGGGGGGGGGGGGGGGGGGGGGGGGGGGGGGGGGGGGGAGAGTTATTTAAACATCTGATTAGTTAAGTGATATTTTTTTAAACATAAATAAAAAATGAATGTGGTTTTTTTAATCACAAATGAAAGATGAAAGTGGTTTTTTTAAACCCAACCCTAAACCTAACTAATCGAGTTGAGTTAATTTAAACATTGTGTCCTTTTTTTTTCTTCCCTTGCCCCTACTTTCTGCTTGTGCCACACTTTCCTCCCCCTACCAGCATCTTCTCCCCCCCCCCCCCCCCCTTCTCTTGTGTTTTCGGACCTTTTGCTTCACCCTAATATGCTATCGGAATTAGAGCTCAGTGGATGCGGACACAACGAGAGGGTCCGACACCACACTGCAACCCTAACTCAACCACAGACGACGGGAAATGCCCCTGAGCTTCAACCGCAAAGAGGTATTCAGACGTCAGCTGCCATGGCTACAATACCCTCAGTCCATTTTCCAAGCGTGACTCCTCAGATTCAGCGCGTCGAGGGTGAACCCTCGGGGCTCAGAGTTGCCGTCTCCCCTAAGCGGGCACATAGAAATGCGCTGCCTAGGCTTGAGGGGGGAGGCAATATTCATCATCGCCTACGCGACGAGGGGAAGTCGAGAGGACGGGCCCAAAGAGAGGGTCCTCCTACTGGCCAGTTACGGCGTAAAAGAACCCCCCCATTGGGCCGGCGTCATGCTCACCACCAACATCGTCACTTCTACGAAGGACTTCACAGGGACTATCACAGTGTAAGGTATGGTACAGAAACTTACAGAGACCATCGACGTACAACCAATTGTTCCCCTCAACATAGAGATACTACAAAGCGTCACAACAACCCTTACCAGCACCCACACAACCACTGTGAGCAATTTCGCTCAACCTCCCCCCTACTCCAATTGTACCAGGGCCACAGTATACTGCGCCTAAGTCCAACATTCCCAGTGTGGAACACAACAAGCAGCTCCAGTCCCAACAGCAGGATTCATCTCCTGCTCCCCACCGTCAGCTACTGCCAAGGAAGCCGACCACAGACCACCCAAGGTCCACCGTTGGATGGGCCCAAAGAGGGGGTCCAAACGGTGGAACTGGGGAGGCTGAATGTCTACCTCTGGTTGGCGTAGAGGAGGATAATTGGCAAGAGGTTACTTACAAAAGAAAAAGAAATTCAAAATCCCCACCAAAAGCAGCAAAGGAGCTCAAAAAGCAACAGCGAAAGGGTAAGCGCAAACCGGTGCCGTGCTTCAACTGTAAGGAGTTGGGACACTACCGGACGGAGTGCACCAAAGAAGTGCGCTGTCTACGGTGTATGATGTGGGGTCACCTATCTTACAATTGCACTAATGTCCTACCATCAAGCAATGACAAAGAGAGGAGAGTGTACCGGGGGCGTTCTCCTGACAACCCAGCGACAATCAAACTCGCCAACAGCCTTGTTGTTATAAAGTCGGAGGAAGCTTGATTGAGACAGTGGTGCGCAGTGGCAAGAGCCACCGTTGGCAGACCTTCGGAAGCTCACATTCTCTCAGCTTTGAACTCGAGGTGGCCTTTGAAGGCGGATCGGGATTGGGTCGTCAAGAGAATGGGACCCCTCTTGTTTCTGGTCTCCTTCCCTTCGCCCCAAAAAATGATTGAGATCACTGGAGGTACCACAGTGGACTTTGGGCATTTTAAATTGGAGTTTAAAGCTTGGTCGCCGAGCTTCGGCGCTGAAAAACCACAAGGGGATAGCTACTGGGTATGGATTCACAACGTTCCGCTTCATTTTTGGAAGAAGGAGGCCTTGCAAGAGATGGTCTCCGATTTTGGCTCCGTTGAAGAAATCGACGAGAAGACGGTTCGTAGATCGGAATTGGTATCGGCTAGAATACGGATTAGAAGCAGGGACATCGCTCTAATGCCGAGATTTGCAAAGGTATACTCATACGAGGACTCCTACCTCATGCGCTTTGTCCTCGACAAATGTGTAGGAGAAGAAGCTGACCACGCATCCCCAGCGCCTCCAGTCTCTCTCCGAGATGGTAGAAGCTACAAACAAGTGACAGCGCCAATGTGGGAGTTCACCATAGATGGATCCCACGAGGTGGAGAGGGCCCATAGGGAGGTGATCAAGGCGGCGAGAGACAGGGAAGCGCGCCAAGAGGCCTCAGCCGAGGGTTCTGGGAGAGTTGGGGCAAGGCGGGACGCCGATGATCGGCTGCAGGAGCAGATCATTGGATCCAACGGCCAAGCTGCCCTAAGCCCAGATCTGGTAAACACCTCGTCATCAAGGGCATCCCTGGAAAAAGGCAAGGAACAGAGTACCAATCTCGGCAAGGGAGCGCTGCAAAGTAGTCAAAAGCAGTAGACTGTGGAGCTGGGTAGGGAGGCAGGGTTTGCAGACCACCAAAATGGCAGTCACCAACCCCATGGCAGCAAGCAGGCTTTGGAGCTGGTGAGAGACAAGCCTATCTCCGAGAAAAGGACAAAAGAGAAAGCTCAATCTACCAGAAAGTGCGTAGAAAAAGTATGGACAGCTCCAAAGGGGCTTAAAGTAGCTTCTTTGGAACCAGGGTGCCAAAGCCCAGAGGCTTATGTGGGGAAAGAGACGAGAGGAGTGCTGCGCGCCCACAGAGAGGTGCGCTCAGAAGGAAGTGAGGAGAGTGGGGGGCATGGCGCTCAAGAACAGAGGGTGCCCAAAAATGGGTATGAAGCCAACAAAGATATTGAATCTCAGAATGGTCTCAATCTAAAGGAGAAAGGAGATAACGTTTTGGCGCTCAAAGCATCGTTCCTGTCGCCTACAGCTTTGGTAAAGGAGACGCCAGCGGCTACCGATTTCTCACCCAATTCGAAGGCGCCAAGTGGGAGGGGGGTAAGTTTACCAACCTCGACAGATGTGGGGACGCTTCGAAGACCGTGATGGACGGTGTGCTGCACCGCGGCTTATCTGGGCCCAGCGGTGTGGTGCACCGCATAGATGAGACAAGCGGCAAATATTTTTTTTCTTATGCGGGGGGGAGTACTGGGGAGCCCATAGGAGTTTATGGGCCTATAGAGGGGCCCAAATCGCTACTTGTCTCCCCTACAGCAAGGGCAACGATTGCCTCATCCGATTATACTGTGTGTGGGCCCATTGAGGGGTCCACCATAGTTAGCACTGCTACAATTGTTGCGCCTTCGTCGCTTTGTGGGCTAATGGAGGAGTCCACTATAAGAGAGGCCTCTCTACAGTTACAAAATCAGCATGCAGATAGTGAGGAGGATCTAGAAGGGCGTCTGAACCTGGACGTTGACTTCTCATTTACAGACGAGGATTCAGGGGACTCGGAATTTATTGCTGATACATAAAAGGAGTTTTCGCCAAAGATTGTGCTATCCACTTTGCCAGAGTCGGCCCCACAATTCAGCACTGGATCGTCTCAAAGGACGGCTGGTTTTAGGGTGTAGCGGTCACCTAAGAGGGCTCATGCAGAGTCCTTGGATGACTTTTTGGAGATTGTTGCGGCCGCCAAAGCGGTTAAACACGACAATGGAGGTACAAAAATTTTTCTTGCTAATATTTTAAATTTCATGACAGACTCTGAAGTTTTTCTATTAGCTATGACCTGTGGTTTGGAAGTTTGTGATAAGGAACGCAACGCGTTACTTCTCAACAAAATGAGGGGTTGGGAAATTGAGAGGGCTAAATCTAGTGTTCATAAGGAACTAGGATCCAACTCTAGGGGGATAACGGTTTCTGAGGGCGAAACACGCCTGAGTCCCTCACACACTGGTATCTCGGACATTGTTCCCCAATGAATACGCTTTTCTGGAATGTCCGGGGTCTGGGGGATAAAGGTAAAAGAGATATGGTTAGGGACGTTATCACTAAGTCCAAGGCGGAAGTGGTTGGGCTTCAGGAGACCAAACTGATACACGGGTCCAAACTCAAGAGACTAGGGGGGAACAGAATCAAGGAATGGGTTTTACGCCCATCTGCGGGAGCATCAGAGGGAATTGCCATTGGCTTCAACTCGGACCTGCTCACTTGTTCCGAGGTTTATAAAGGGACATTCTCCTTGACTACACAGCTGGAACGACGATCTGATAAGTATTTGCATACTATCACAGTTGTTTATGGGCCGAACGTGGCTTCAGAGCGTAATGCCTTTTGGCAAGAACTGGTCAATATTCGACTCCGTTGGCCGGGGGCCTGGATTGTCGGGGGGGACTTCAATATTACCCAATTTGCGTTCGAACACAAGGGTAGAGGTTTCGGCGACAGGCACAGAGCAGAGTTCAATAGGGTGATAACGGACCTAGAGCTGATAGATATCCCTATTAATGATAGACTATTTACGTGGTCTAACATGCAGTCTGCTCCGATTATGGCAAAACTAAATAGGATACTCGTATCGATGGATTGGGAGGCTAAGTTCCCCCTAGCAACTGCTAGAACGATCCCTAGACCCACGTCAGATTATACTCCAATCCTTCTAGACACTGGGGTACAGGGTGCCCAAAGACATAGAAAATTCAGATTTGAGAAGGCCTGGCTGGAGATCTAGGGATTTCACCACCTGGTGATGGAAAACTGGGCGCTCCCAGTGACTGGCACAGATGCTGCGGGCCGATGGTATGAAAAAATCCGCAGATTAAGAAAGCGCCTACATAAATGGAACCGATCTAGGTTCTCGACCATCTAGCGCGCAAAAGATTCCTTTTTGGAAGGAATTGATGAACTAGAAAGAGTGGAGGAATCGAGAGACCTGTCACAGGAGGAAAGAAATAGATTTCTGGAGCTCCGTGAGAACATTGCCAATCTCTATAAGCTGGAAGAAATAAAATGGCAACAAAGATCTAGAATTTCGTGGCTCAAAGAGGGAGACGCGAATACGGCTTTCTTCCACCGAGTGGCAAGTGCAAGACGCAGGTCTAATCTTATTTTATCCTTAGAAACAGGCTCCGGGACAGTACAAGACGAACAAGTGATTTCCACAACCTTCCAAGGATACTACAAGGACCTCTTGGGAAAGAAGAATGACTTTCGGGTCTCACTCAGGAATGATTTCTGGCAGACTTACCAGAGCGAGTCAGCACCTTCCTGCCTGGAGTCTCCTTTCTCGGAGGAGGAAGTTAAAAAGGCGATCAGTCAAATGGGAGCTGACAAGTCGCGAGGGCCAGACGGCTTTCTAATGATGTTCTTCCAAATTTTCTGGAAGAAATTAAAGGGGACTATATGGCACTGCTGGATGACTTCTTTAACAATAAGCTCAGATTGGGTATGTTTAATTTTGCGGAAGTCGTCCTGATACCCAAACGGGAGGAGTCGACGAAAGTGGGCGATTTTAGACCGACTAGTCTCATTAATTGCTCGGCAAAGATTATCACAAAAGTCCTAGCTATCCGCCTGGGGAGTATTATGGACAGCCTTATCAGCAAATCCCAGTCGGGCTTCATTAAGGGCAGAAATATTCTAGATTGTGTGGCAACGACCGAACAAGTTATCCACAGCTGCCATACTACCAACTCTAAGAATTTCCTGCTTAAGCTGGACTTTGAGAAAGCTTATGAGCCAGTCGATTGGGAGTGTTTGCTGGAAGCTCTCAGGGGAAGGGGCTTTGGGAATAAATGGATCTGCTGGATCAGGCAATGCTTGCAGACTAGCAAAACGGCCATATCAGTGAATGGACGGC
>JACEHZ010000685.1:0-50000 GCA_017893485.1 Hemerocallis citrina | reverse complement strand
CAAAAGTCTCTACATTCTTACTTTCACCAAACGAATAAGGTAATTCATCTCTAATTACTAACTTAGTCATTTCTCTACAAACGATATCGTGATCGTAGCTATGACTACCTACTTGACCAGTCTTAGGGTGTATTTTTTGTTGTGTGAGATTATCTTTAGAAATTTCGGGTTGATATTTATTTAAGTGTCGTTGAAGTGTACCCGTTTCCGATCCTATTTTAAACTTATAAGGTATTTGACACTTCTTATAAATTTTTAATCCCACACTCTTATCATTTTGTGAAGGGACATAGTCAAAATATTTGTGTACTTCGGATGTGGTACCTCTTGTTTTATAGGATTGAGAAGGGCCTTGTTTCGATGGTTGTGGTTCTATATCTTCTACTTCTACTTCATTCGTGTGTGTTTCATGAAAATCGAGAATACTATCATAATTCATAAGTGTTTCTTCACTCTCTACATATGGAATTGGAATGGAAGGAATGTGACGACTCCTAGTGGACTCTTGACTACTATGTCTACCTCATGATCGGTTAGATGTCATCTAAACTAGTGTATGTTAAAAAATTCTAGTGTATATTCTAAAAGTTAATTCTAGTGTATGTTTTAAAAATTAATTGTAGTTTATATTTTAAAATTTAATTATACAAAACAAGTAAAGATAGATAAACTAGTGTAAGTTATAGAAAATTATCCTACAAAACAAATAAAGTTAAATAAAATTTTACTATAAACCAGTGTATGTTAATAAAAAAAATCTAAACAAAAAAATAAATATTTCAATAAAACAACAACAATTAAATGAATAAACTAGTGTATGTTTACCAAATTTAAAAAAAAATTCTAAAAAGAAGAAGAAGAAGAAGAAGTACAAGAAAACTCAATCTAATTAAGAGAATAAATGATAACAAAGAACAATGCTACTTCTAAAAATTATACAAATACAAAAATACCGTATGAGTGTAGAATATAGATTGAAGAATGAAGGTAGAAAGAGTTGAGAGCTTGTAGTGTTGTTGTTGATTGTTGTTGGATGTTGTTGATGTTGTTGATGTTGATCATTGCAAGAGAGTAGTTGAATGTTGTTGATTTGTTGAAAAAGATGAGAGATAATAGAGAGAGTTGAATGAATTTGTGAAGATAATTGAATGAAATGAGGTTGTATATATATAATATATATATTTTGAATTTCTCAAAATAACCCCAAAAACTAGCTAGTATAGATCCGTTGGGGGTATTTTAGTAATTATACAAACACAAATTTTTCAAAAAAAATCTATAAAAAACACAACGGTCGGCCCGGGCCGGTTCAACCCGATCGCAGGTCTGAGTGGGTCGGGACGGGCCTGTTGCGGTTTTTTTTTGGAAATTCGAGAACCGTACCGGGCTTTGGTTTTGGGCGAGCTGAACCCCGGTTCAGCCCGAGGTTGGGCGGGCCGGGCCGATCCCGGCTAGCCCGACCTTAATGCCACCCCTACCTATTTCGGGAAAATAAGAGCATCTGTAGTCGTCGGCTAATTTTCCATTTTTTCCAAAATTTGATAAATAAATCGTTGTAGTCGTTGTGGAAAATCAAACTCTCGTTGTAGTCTTTGGAATATTTTATAGGTACCTAAGAGAGATCGTTGGATACTTGACAGTGGATGCTCAAAGCACATAACTGTCATGCTAACCTCTTATCTTCCATTCAAGACATTGATGGAGGAACAGTCACATTCGGTGACAACAATAAAGGAAAGGTCATTGAAATAGGCATGGTCGGTAAGTACACTAACCCGTTAACAGAAGATATTTTTCTAGTTAGTGGACTTAAGCATAACTTGTTAAGTATTAGCTAACTATGTGGTAAAGGTTATAAAATCTTGTTTGAAAAAGATGCATGTTTAATTTATGACTCTACCATGCAAAATATAATTTTTGAAGGATGTAGGAAAAATAACATTTATAAATTGTGTTTAAAGTCTTATGATTTTTCGAATGATTTCTGCTTAGTAGCTTCTAATAATGATTCTTGGCTATGGCATAAACGTTTTGGCCATGTGAACATAAAAACTCTTGCTAAATTGTCTAAGTACAACCTAGTTAAAGGGCTGCCAAGACTATCCTATAAAAAGGATAAGTTATGTGATGCATGTCAACTAGGTAAACAAATTAAATCTACTTTTAAAACAAAAGAAGTAATTTCTACTAGTAGGCCTCTCGAATTAATCCACATGGATTTATTTGGCCATACTAGAGTTGCTTCTTTAAATAAAAATAGGTATGTATTTGTTTTAGTATACGATTTTTCACGATTCACTTGGACTTTCTTTTTAAAACATAAGAATGATGTTTTTGTAGAATTTGCTAATTTTTGTAAACAAATTCAAAATCAAAGTCTCTAATCATAGTTACTATTAGAAGTGATCATGGTGGAGAATTTGAAAATGAAACGTTTGCAGAATATTGCAACAAGAATGGTATAACTCATTCGTTTGTATTTCCTAGAGCTTCACCACAAAATGGAGTAATTGAAAGGAAGAATAGGACTTTGCAAGAATGTGCACGTACCATACTTGTTGAAAGCAATTTACCTAAGTATTTTTGGGCTAAAGCCGTTGCTACAGCTTGTTATGTTTTAAATAGAATTTTGATTAGGCCTAAGCTAAAGAAAACATGTTATGAGCTATTTTTTGATAGAATTTCTAAGGTATCTTACTTTAAGATATTTGGATGTAAATGTTTTATTTTGAACACTAAAGATAATTTAGATAAGTTTGATCCTAGATCTAATGAGGGTATCTTTATAGGATACTCAAATAGAAGTAAGGTATATAGGATCTTCAACAAATCAATATTGACTATTGAAGAATCCATGCATGTTGCATTTGATGAATCTCTACCTTCATCAACTTTAATTGAAGATGATGAAACTGATTCATCACTTTTAAATAAGGTTATTACATCTTTAGAGCAAACTACCCTTGCGGATAAGTTGACTGGCAAGGAAGTCAAGTCGACTGATGGACAAGTCAAGTCGACTGATCCTGTTGTGATGTCTCCAACTTTACCAAAGTCTTTTGTTGACATTAGAGATCATCCTCATAACTTAATAATTGGTGATATTTCTCGTGGTATTTAGACAAGATCTCATGTTAACATGATTTCTCACATGACTTTCTTGTCGGATTTTGAACCGAAGAATATACAAGAAGCTTGTGAGAATGGGTTTTGGATAAATGCCATGCAAGATGAGTTAAACCAATTTATAAGGAATGATGTATGTGATTTAGTTCCACGACCTCCTGATCATACTATAATTGGTACCAAATGGGTATTCAAGAATAAGTTAGATGAATCAGGACAAGTCATTAGAAACAAAGCTAGGTTAGTTGCTCAAGGATATAATTAAGAAGAAGGCATGGATTTTGATGAAACATATGCTCCTATTGCTAGACTAGAATCCATTCGTATTTATTATCTTTTGCTTGTTTCATGAATTTTACACTCTTTCAAATGGACGTGAAAAGTGCTTTCCTTAATGGGTTTATAAAGGAAAATGTTTATATTAAGCAACCACCTGGTTTCGAATATGAACAATTCCCAAACCATGTTTTTAAATTGAAAAAGGCTTTATACGGTCTTAAACAAGCACCACATGCTTGGTATGATCGATTGAAGACTTTTCTTTTAGAAATGGATTTTGAAATAGGTAAAGTAGACACTACCCTATTTATTAGGAGAATAGAGACAGATATTCTGATCATACAAATATATGTAGATGACATAATTTTTGGTTCTACTAATAGTAATCTCTGTCAAGAGTTTGCTAATACCATGAAAAACGAGTTTGAGATGAATCACATGGGTGAACTCAGCTATTTCCTTGGACTGCAAATTAAACAGTTACCTAATGACATATTTATTAATCAAGAAAAATATGCTAAGGAATTACTCAAACGGTTTGGAATGAATAGCACGAGTAGTAAGACCACACCTATGGTTACTACCACTACCCTTGACAAAGATGAATTAGGTAAGAGTGTCGATCAAAAACTCTATCGATGTATGATTGGCTCACTCTTATAAATAACTGCTAGTAGACTGGACATTATGTTTAGTGTATGTTTGTGTGATAGATATCAGTCGAGTCCTAAAGAGTTTCACTTAAAAGCTGTAAAATGCATTTTAAGATATATTAAAGACACGTCTGATTATGGTCTATTTTATCCACGCACCGATAACTTTCAACTTTTGTCTTATAGCGAAGCGGATTTTGTCGGTAGTAAAACTGACCGCAAGAGCACTAGTGGAACATGTCACTTTTGGGACATTTCCTAGTATCTTGGTGCAGTAAGAAGCAAAATTCCGTATCCCTATCAACTACAGAAGCTGAATATATCGCTGCAAGTTTGGCATGTGCTCAAATTTTGTGGATGAAACAAACCCTATTAGACTATGGTATTTCTTTTTCAAAGCCTCCTATAATGTGTGATAATACCAGTGCCATTAACTTATCTAAAAATCCGGTTCAACATTCACATACAAAACACATTGATATTAGACATCATTTTCTACGTGATCATGTTTTAAAGGGAGACATTTCTTTAGACTTTATTTCTACTGATAAACAGATAGCTGACATCTTTACTAAACCACTTAAAGAAGACATATTTATCACTTTAAGAAGAGACCTAGGAATTTGTAGTTTTTCTGATGTTTCTTGAAAATTTTGTAGGAATTTGTAGAAATTTATCACTTTAAGCTATTGATGTTTCTTGAGATTTTAACTCTGGTAAGTCGACTTAAGACCTTATTTCAGTCGACTGACCAACTACTTTTAGTCATATATATTTTCCTGAGTTTTATGCTCTGGAAAGTCGACTGTGAACAGTAATCCAGTCGACTTCCAGTTGTATTTGTGCTATTTTTTTGTTTCTTTATTTTGCTCTCGACTAAGTCAACTGCCCTACATATCAGTCGACTGTCGCGAATCAGGTTTCGTCAAATTCAAATTTTGACACATCTTTTGAGGCGACTCTTTACCTTTTGACCAATCCGAGCTGTTGATACCCTTTTATTTTAATCTCAACCATCTATCTTGAGTAAAAACCCTACACTCTTACCCCTTTCTTTCACTTTTACCTTCAATCTTTCTCTCTCCAGACGACTGCTGTTGTTTGCTGCCTGGCGATTTCGAGCTTTAGATTTAAGCCCTATCTCCATCTCCAGTGCTTCTCAGAGGATCTATTAGAGTTCTGTGTTTCTTTTGGTGTCTCCTTGTTGATATAACTTTCTTAAACTTTTTCCTTCTTTCTGTTTTTGAAGTTTTTTAATGGCCCCCAAAAGATCTCGTCACTCTAATGTAGAGGAAGGACAATCATTTAGAGACTATCTTAAATATTTGAGAAGTCCTAATCTCATTGATAAATGGTACATTATTTGTTCCATTATTATTTTTCCGGGTAGATTTGTGAATTTTCCGGATCTTGATAGGTTTCCTCTAGCCTTATTGTTTCAACAATGTGGGTTATTTAATCTATTGTCTCTAGTTAACCAACCCTCTTACTACCCTCACCTTATATATTTGATTTACACAAATATGAAGGTTGTTACATCGGAGGATGGTAACGAGATATTTATTCTATCTTCTGTCAAAAATAAACACATGAGAATCACCCTTGCTAGATTAAGTCTTATTTTGGGTCTGTCTGATGAAGGGTGTGATTTAGGAGATGTTGATATGGATGATGACACCATTTTTTCTAGAATTTATTTGCCAAATCATAGTCCTCTCATGACCAATCGATCAATTACTCCTATTGCTAAGCTAGTTGCATGCATACTGTTATATAACATTATTCCTAAAACAGGGAGTTATGACCAGTATTCCCTTGAGTTGCAATAAGCCGTTTATGCAATTTTTGGCAACATAAATATAAATTGAGGTCTAGTCATCTTTAATCGTCTTCATAAGGCTCATACTTCGTTTCTTCGATTTGGTGCTTTACTCACTCACGTCTTCTATGCTCATGATGTTGATCTCGATTCTGAGATAGTGTTGTAAACCACTTTGAATCGTTTGATCGTGCTAGTTTAGCACGTATGAAGTTGCTTAATTCTCCACCTAGGTCACCTCATAGGAATGTACCTCCTATCCCCTTAGCCACTTCAGCTCGTCGGTCTTCTGCTTCTAGTTCATCTCGTCCTCGTGCTGATTTTGATGATCCAAGAAGTCTTTACACTTCTGTTAATGATCTAATGGATCGTCAAGACGCTCTTGAAGCAAGTATTTCTCATCTCATTCAGTTGTTCACCTCTCAGTTTCCTCCTCCCTCTCAAGGTGCTCAAGATGAAGATGACGACGACTGATTAGCGATATTTTTATTTTTTTTATGTATTTTTTTTACTTATTTTGTATTTTGTCTTTATGTAGCCCATTTGAACTGTGTATCTTTCACCTTCTATGTATAAATTTGCTTTTGCTTCTTTATGCATCCTATGCTTGTCTCTCCTATTTTTTGTTGTTTTTGTTGATGACAAAGGGGGAGAGAAATAGCTATGTGCATGTTTTTTTCTTTTGTGTCATTTCATGCATGTTTTATTGTTGTGCATGTTTTTTTTTTCAATATATGCATATTGTACATTTGTTAGAGGGAGCATTGAACATTGAGCATGTGTAATATTTTTGTAATATTGCTATTATTGTAAGCTATTGTGTTGTCATCATCAAAAAGGGGGAGAATGTTGATTCTTGATTTTGATGATTACAACACAATGCAAAGTTGTTGTCCTACTTCTTATGTATTACAGGATGTACACAAAGGCAAAATGTTCAGTTCAAACAAGCTCAAAGAAAATTGATCAAGCTCTACAAGCTTCTAAAGCTCAAGTGTGATCGAGCATTCAAAAAGAAAGACAAAGGCTAAAGCTCCATCTCAAGACTCAAGACACAAGACAAGACCAATGCTGAAATGTGTAATTTTATATGTCTTGTAAACAATTTGTAATTTTTTCCTTTCTTTGAGTCTTAGATTGATGTAATAGCCTTGCCACACACACACACTCACACTTATTTTATAACTGAGTGTTGTTTTTTTCAAAAGATTAAAAAGTTGAAACAGTTTGATTTAGATCAGCTGTTGAGTACCAGTCGACTGCCTTATGACATCAGTCGACTGTTAAGTACGAAACTGTCTGAACTCTTTCAAGCTCTGACCAGTCGACTCATCATGGCAACCCAGTCATGTTCAAGTTGTTTCGACAGTTTACTGATTTCAAAACTTGAATTTTCGAATTCAAATGTTTATATCCGTTTTTAATCGGTTTTATAAACTGTTTTTATAATGTTTCAATGGATTCCAGTCTATATATAAAGTCTGTGAATCAACATTGAAAGGTTCTAAGATTTTTGTTTAAAAAGTTTAAGACTCTTATTTTCAAAAGAACAAGCCTTCTAACTTGCACTCCAAAATTTTTAAGTCTTGGTTCTCTGTTTTCAGTCCAGCATAACATCGAATTTGTTTTGGACTGAATTTAGAAGTTGACCGAATAGCCATGTACAAAATCACATTCACAACAAGGCTATAGGTTGATTGTAAACATTTTATTGTTTTGTTTTCACTCTCGGTTGGAGAGTAGGACTCTAGGTTGTAGAGTCAGGTTTTTCACTCTTGGTGGAAGAGTGGGTTGCTCTCTCTAGTTGTGAGAGAGGACTACGGGTTGGACAAGGTTGTTGTCTAACGCCGTAGGGTATTCTTGTACTTTTTCAAGAATAGTGGAAAATCTCAAGTGGGTTGCTTGGAGACTGGATGTAGGTCGGGAGGATCGAACCAGGATACATCGTGTGTACTCTGTGGCTGTATTTCTCTGAACTTGCATTTTATTTTATTTTTTTAAGTTCTCTGTGAAACTTGTCTGGACAGTCGACTGCGTCTCTTTTTAAGTCGACTGGTCAGACTTATACTACATACTCTCTGAAAACTTGTCTGGTAAGTCGATTGGTTTTTCTATAAGTCGACTGAGCAGACTCGTCTTAAAATACTCTTCTTAACTGTCGTCCCAGTCGACTGGTTTCTCTTTTCAAGTCGACTGGACAGAAGAAAAAGTTCAATTCCGCAATTATTTTTTTATAAAACACTATTCACCCCCCCTTTAATGTTTCTTACCTTGCCTACAGGATCCAACAGTTACTTGGAGCTTGATACTTGAAACTTGGAGCTTGTCCTTGAGTACACTGCCCTATATGATCAACTATGAAATCTAAAACGTAATTTGCATGAATGTAGCAACCATGTGATAAAAATCTGGGACGCATGAAGTGTTACTTAGATAGGGCTAGGTACAAGGCTTGAACATGATCACTTGACACTTGCTACTTGCTACTTGTACATGATAGTTGATCACTTCACACTTGTTACTCGTTACTCGTTTACATGATACTTGTTTACTTGACACTTGTTACATACCACTTGCATCCGTTCATCCTGCCATGCTAGTTGTTTATATTTCTTGACTTAGAGTTAGTTGTTCTATTTTGTTGTTACATCTTTTCCATGATATACTTACTTCCGCTGTTACTATTTATCTTTCCTGTACATGTTGCCTGCACTACAAGCGGCCCGAAACTTGCATTGACGGGCATTTTGTTTCTCTTTCTTTTTCCTGCAATTTATTAAATTGCAAATTTTGGTGATCAGCTATCCGATGGAGTAGGTGATCTAAGATTCTAGCTCTTGCCATATCTATTTATTTCTTGTTGCTTATCTTGAATAATTGTACTTGGTTACATGGATGTTTGTATTGGGTTTTTTTGTCTCAGACTTGTGTTTTGTTCCAGACATGACTATTTGAAATTCAGTATTCTTGCTTCCTATTTCAAGTAATCTTGTTGACTGTATTAATTCAGTTATGCATGTGTGGTTGATTATTCTTCTTGTATTTCTCTTGTTTATATTTGTACTGGTTGTAAAGATCCTGACAGCTTATGAATGGTGAAAGCTATTAGCTGGATTTAGTCATGTATCCGTATTCTGTATTTCCTTTTTGGGAAGCGGGGCGTGACAGTTGCATCGGATAGAAAAAACAATTTCGTCGGAGAAATTTAATTTTCCGTTCCAAAACATTAATTTTTAATTAAATCGATGGACGGTCCTTTCCCGTCCGACCAAAAAAAGAAAAAAAAAATCACCAATTCATGAGACGGAAGAAGGTTTACTGTCTCTTCACTTTTTTTTAATTTTTTTTAAAAAAATTGGTGGGACGGTAGAAGGTTTGCTGTCTCTTCACCTTTTTTTTAAAAAAAAAATTGGTTGGACGAGAAAAGATTTCCCGTCTGTTCTAATGTTTCATTAAAAAAAATTACTTCATACAAAAATTCGTTTTTCATCTGAGATTTTGAAAATTTGATATATCCATTTTTTGACAATCAATGACCGCAGTACAAAGCAATTTTTGCTATTTCTATTTGTCACATACCCAAAATTTGACTCAAGACGACCAGAGATGCTTTAATCTAACAATTGGAGTCATTATAAAAGAGGAAAGATATGAAGTAAATATAAGATATAAGAAGGGAAGGTGAAGGGTCTCTCTCATGTTAGTGTCTTAACCTGTAGAAATGGGGAGACAATGCTTTTCGATTTGGTTAACGTGGGAAAGTGGAAATAACAATAGATGCTCCTCCTTATTTCAGTTCCTCCTCCATTCCCATTCTAATAACTAGAGCGAGCAAACAAACACCTCGGAGACCTTTTTGCAAATAATTATTTTTAAAAAAAATTATATTATCTCTTTCTCTTTAACAAAGATCATCTCTTTCCTTCAAAGATCGCTCCTTTTTGCTTACGGAGTGAGCAAGTGGTGAAAAAAGGATTGATTTTTATGATGGGGGATCCAGTCACCTTCCAGTTCTTCCCCGTTTGTGAGCAGGCGGAGGACGGTATCCAGAGGGGTGAGGTTACCGCCACTGCTCCCCGGGCTCACTGGGCTGACGTCAAGTTCACTGAGAAGGCTGCTGGCGTGTCGCCGGTGGCCAAGAAGAGCCGGAGGGGCCCACGTTCTAGAAGCTCTCAGTATAGGGGAGTGACTTTTTATAGGAGGACTGGAAGATGGGAGTCGCATATTTGGTAATTACTCACTTACTTTCCATTTTGCTTCTTTTGCTTTTTTTTTTTTTGGGTTCACTTATTTTAACTAATTTGATTTGGGTTTTTGTTACTTTTGCAAGGGATTGTGGGAAGCAGGTGTATTTGGGTATGGACTTTTATTTTTATTTTTGTTGTTGTTGTTGTTGTTGTAAGTTGCTGCATCAGTTTTCGAGTCGGATAATTGGTTATGTTCTTATTTATGTTTTTGAAAATTTGCAGGGGGTTTTGACACTGCTCATGCTGCTGCTAGGTGAGTTTGATGATTGTTTTGTGGTTTTTTTACTGACCCGTTTGAGTTGAGAGAACAAATTGAGCTGAATTTTGTTGAATTAGGGCTTATGATCGAGCTGCGATCAAGTTTCGGGGAGTGGAAGCTGATATAAACTTCACTTTGAGTGACTATGAGGAGGATTTGAAACAGGTAAAGATTTGAATTTTTAAATTTTTTTAAAATTTTTGGTATTTGAGAGTTGAATTTCTAATGGTGGCAGACGAGTAATCTGACAAAGGAGGAGTTTGTTCATGTGCTGAGAAGGCAGAGCACAGGGTTTCCAAGGGGGAGTTCCAAGTATCGAGGGGTTACATTGCATAAATGCGGAAGATGGGAGGCTAGAATGGGGCAGTTCTTAGGCAAAAAGTATGTCCTGTTATTACTCTTTTCCACTCTTTTGAATGTGTTTTTTAGTCATTTTGTTTGATGGAGCTGTCGTATTCAACTCAACAGATATGTCTATTTGGGCCTTTTCGACACAGAAGAGGAAGCTGCAAGGTAGCGATTTTTTTTTTTGTCGGTTTTGCGATATTCAATATTCAGTTATTGTGTCAATGAATCTTATATATATATTTGAGATTTATCAGGGCTTATGATAGAGCTGCAATTAAGTATAATGGAAGGGATGCTGTGACCAACTTCGATCCTAAAATCTATGAGAATGACCTGAATTCTGTTGGTAAGTCAAGTTAGTGATTGATGTTTAGAGACGATGAGGACCAGAGCTATTTGTTCTGTATGTTGATTGTTGATGTTTGTGATAATGTTGTAGCTATTAATACTGATCATGATCTTGAACTGAGCTTGGGTAGCTTGAGTTCAAAGAGAAGTAGTATTGAAGCTATGGATGAAGAAGGGTCGAACTCAATGGGGGTGGACCAGCAAGTGCAAATAGCGTTCAATTCAAATTGGAATCGAAATACCAGGCCGAAGGTACTGTCTTTGATTATTGATATCCATCCTTAAAGAAATCTATGGTTTGGTCTCTTAATTGCAGGATTTGTGATTGAATAATGATTTTGCCTACATAGTATCGTCAATCCACTAACACTTTCTCTTTTAAGCAAACATGCATTGTGTTTTACCGTATTCGAGTAGAAACCATAATAATCACTGAATACCTAATTTAACAACCGATGGGTTATGACAGAAATTACGCAAACTTGGAAGACACCAAGGACAAACATTTTTGACACTGATATTTTGAAAAATGTAGAAATCATGTAAGGTTAATCATAATATGAAATAAATCAATAATGTGATTCTATGCACATAATGTGCAGTATATTCAAAAATATTAATTAAAAGTCGGTATTAAAAAAATTGGTGCTGATGGTAAATGGTTAGCATGTAGTAGTAAAGACAGTATGATTGATAACCTTTTAATCAGTTGAGAGAGGTTCGAAGTATGATTGTTGTAGTATTTATGAGATTTATTTAAGCACAACACATGTCATGTGCTTTTGTTTAGCTAGTTTTTTTTTTTAAGCATTGGAAAATCATTATTTCTAAAGCATTAATGAATTTTTCTAGTATGTGATTAAAAAAGAAAAAAAAAATATGTGAAATGCATGTGCTATTGATGTAGTGCGGACTAAGTTAGCTTGCAAATTACGACTACACTACCTTTCCTATTACTGTGCATTATTTCAGAATTTATTGTTGTCGTTTCACTTGTCTATTTTGGCCACTCTATGTCCATGCTTCTTAGTGGTTATGCATTCTTGATAAAGCTGTTGTCGTCACTCATTCATATAGGATTCTAGGAAGTATGGATACGATGCACCAACACACAAAATTCTATATTACTAAATTGAAATAGGTAGTGTTGTGCGACTTGTGTCAAATATGTGTGTCACAACACAAGTTTCAGACAAATGGTTTCCAAATAGAATTTGTACCTAATAGATAGGATTTCATCCAAATTTCTTTTGACAAAATGGAGGAAAAGGGGGGAAACAAACATCACAAACAAGCATTTATACCCAATTGGAAATTGACAGAATGATGGTAAATCTCAGGAACAGAGTTTTTGAAGATAATCCCTCAACCCTCACCATAAGATTGGAGTTTGCCACTTTAATGTAGTGACTGGTATATTTCACATGGTAACCGAGCATCCAAAAGGAGACCCATTTCACCCCAGAAAATGGATATGAACACTCATTTACGAACAAATTTAGGACCCTCAACCTCAGTACAACTTCGGAATTTTATAGTAATAGCTGGAACATTTCACATGTCCGCAAAATAACTGTCCTAAAAAATCATAGTATGACTGCAGTGTGTTTATGAAGTGCAAATTGTGCACACATATCTTTCAGGACATTAGTATTTGAAAACTTTCCATCTGCTGAGCAGGTGTCACATTGTGCACGCCCGGGAGCTTCTTAGTAGTGTGGGGCTGGATATGTCCCACTCTGCACAATTAATAATCTGAACTCGAAAGTAATTACACATTATAATCTCAATGATTGATTTCTTGTATCCCTTTAGTATGATGACAAGCCAAAGCCCCCTGAGGCACCACCTCAAATACTCTTGAAGCCCAATGAGGTGCTGAACTTCCCTCAGTTGATGATCAGCAACTCAACCCCAGTGTTCCAATTCATACAGCAGCCGTACTACCCCCCTAATTTTCACAAAGTGGGTAGTCACCCGTATATCAAAAATATTAAATTAGGTCTATAACTTCTTAAAATTCCCAACAACGTTTTCACCCGAATTAATCTGACTCTCAGCATTGTCACTTTTGACACCCCTTTCTCTTACCGTTGCTTGACATTTTTCATTTCCTTATTTTCCCGTGGGCTTTCTGTTAAAAAATGATGGCAGAAATTAGAACACAGTCCAGGGTGCTAAATGGGAAATTCACAATGAAAACTTGACGAAACTTACAGTGGGGGTTCAAAAGTAGTGATGTCGAAATAACAGTCTAGGAGCAAAGTGATTCTTTGGAATATGTTTTTGTTAGGGTTTCTTAGATGTTAATGCCATTCATATGATTCCTTTCCCTTTTCTTTTATCATTTCGATTTGTTAATGTAGGGACCTCCAAATAACAATGATGGAGGGATCGGTGGCCTCTCTTTATCAATAGAGCACGAGCAAACTGGCCTCTCGTCCAGATTTCTCGCCGCCTCCACTGCAGCATCATCAGGATTCCCGTCTCAATTAGTGAAACCGACACCAGTTTGGTTGCAGAAGAATGGGGTTCAGTCTCTTACAAAACCCACCTGAAGTTCTTCCTTCTCTGCTTGCTAAATTAGCCCGTCTCTTTTTGGTCGACTTTTGGCTGAAATTTGCAATGCCATTCAAAACTTCAGCCGTCGCTCTTAATGTTGTTGAAATCAGATACTCAGGTGTAAGAAGTGTTTTTTTGGGGGGGAATGTAACAGTTGGTCTTTCGGGTGTGCATTCCTACCTATCTATTTAGTTGGTATTAATTGTTTCCAAACTCCCGTTCGAAAAAAGAAAGAAATGTTTTTTCGGGTTGTCTGTGTTTATGTGATGTTCTCTCTCTGAGCCCCTCACTTGATCTTTGATTATTCTGTACACTTTAAGCTTCTCACAACTCAAGCAGTTAATCCACCTTCTGGCAAAAATTGTCCAAAATTTTCGTTGAGTTTCTTATATGTTTAACACAAGCTTTTGTAATGAGAAGGATTTATTGAAATACTTCTGATGGTGAAGGATGTAAGATGAATGAAGAAAATTAGAAATCAGAGGCGCAACAAAATAGAGTTTTTTGCCATAGTAGGCCACTTTTTGAAAATATTTACGATTATAGGTCAGTTTTGAAACTATTAGCACTCGTTGGCTACTTTGTGTCACGTCAGTAGCGGCCGCTATTCTTATTAGCGATCTCTTTATTTTGTAAGTCACTAATGGGAATAGTGGTCTCTGTTTTAAAATATTTGGAATTTTTTGTTTATTGTTGCTATTCCCACTAGCGACCTTAGGGATTAGCGACCTTTAATGAACTGTATTCTAACACTTAGCAAAATTTAGAGAGCTGGTGCTCTCTGAAAAAATAACAATCAATTTATTTTTTAAACTGAGGTGGCTATTTGGAATAGCGACCTTAGTAGTGCAAAGGTCGCTATTCGGAATAGAGGTTTTTATTGTACTAAGGTCGCTATTCCGAATAGAGGCCTTTATTGTACTAAGATCGTTATTCCGAATAGAGGCCTTAGTTGTGTGACTATTTTACAAATTTTACAAAGAACAGGAACATTTAGTTTCCTACTGAGATCGTTATTGAGAATAGCGATCAAAGTATACTAAGGTTGCTATTGGATGATTATTTTGCAAATCTTACAGAGCGAGAAAATTTAGTCTTCTACTGAGGTCGCTATTCAGACTAGCGACCTCAGTTTTATTTTTTTTCTCAAGTTAGCAAAAGTTATCTAAAAATCGCTAAGTGTCTCAATACATTCATTTGAAGTCGCTGATCCCATTAGCGACCTTATATATACTTCAGTTGCTAGTGAGAATAGTGACAACAAACAAAAAATTTCAAATATTTTAAAACATATGTTGCTATTCTCATTAGCGACTTTCAAAGTGAAGAGGCAGCTAATGAGAATAGCGGTCGCTACTGACGTGGCACCAAGTAGCCTCACAAGCGCTAAATAATTTCGAAACTGCCCATAATCAAAATTATTTTCAAAAAGTGGCCTAGTACGGCAAAAAAGTCCAACCAAATATGGAGTCTGTGATAAGGTTCCCTTTCCTCCCTTGCTTGTTTGTAGAGTCACAATGTCAAACAGTAGAGATGATTGAAAATACAAGAAAACTGAAGCTACTAAGCTAATGAGACAGAAAAATGTACTTGTACTTGCTACCCTCATTTCAGAAAAGCATAAGCTCCTTCAGGCTTCAAAGAATATACTTTGAGACCTTAAATGAAGTATGAAATGAAGTATGAAATGACATTTCTTTGCTGTCATGTTTTTCTTTTGCGCAATCGTATTAAAAAATATGAAGCAAAAGTAGAATGAGAAAGGAAATGCTCTAAGAGCATCTGTAGTAGTATGCCAATTACTCAAATTTTGAAAAAAAAATGCTGCAGTCGTTAGCCATTTATTCAAAAATTGATTTTGACATGAACAGTGTTTGGCCAAACATATCTGACGAAATGGCTTTTGGCAAAATATAGCTCACGAGGGATAATCTTTCATCCGTTGAATGAGTTTATCTTTCGTCTGAAACGTCGGACGAGAAACAATACATCGTCCTAGCACAATTGCATACGACGAAGTTGTCGGACGAAAGATTAAATTCCGTCCCATAAATTAAATATTAAAAAAAAAGTGAAGGACGGTAGATAATCTACCGTCCCACACCATTTCGCTAAAGACAAAAACCCCCAGACGCTACTTCATCCCTTGTCCCTGGTAAAGTTAGTTTTTTTGATTTTTTTTTTATTATAAATGTCACTATCTCACAGTGAGTAATTAACTTTTTTTTTAAAAAAAATTCTTTAATACTTCGGACGGCAAATAATCATCCGTCCATCCTATTCGGATTTCGTAAAAGCCAAATTTTGACTAACAACGACTACAGAGAGCCACCATTTTTTCTATTTCTATTTGCCAAATACCCAAAATTTGGATGTCAACGAACTACAGATCTCTAAACCACCTCCCATAAGATTAACTGCGAACTATTAGGCTGAACTTCCTGGAAACTTAAAGTCCTGCACAATCTCCTCTATTCAAGAGACCTCCTCTACTCTGCAGTGATATGAACTACAGAGCCACTGGCTTATAGGGAATCGTACAAACTACGGATTAAAGGATTTTTTTTCCCAAGAAAGAAGTAGGACTTCAGGTTTTGGAGTTAAGCTTTTCGTAAAGGCCCCTGGCCTAGAAAAGAAATTTGTTGAAAGCTTTACTTGAGGCCCACGGCTTTTATAGTGCCATCTGCTATCTGCTTATAGCTTCACAAATTAATTCATTTTGTGAATCAACCATCAAGTTTGGAATTAGAAAACTGCACTAGTTTCCTCGCTTGTTACTTACTTTCTGCAATATTATAATTATTAGCCACCATTACTTAGAGTAAGTACTAGTATTTACTGATTTATGATTTCTAACTTACGAATTAATCATCTTTACCCAGAGACCGTAATTGATGCCCATACTTTCGCCTCACCCTGACTTTCTTCTTCAATCTTACCTAAGGAGTAGTTTGGTTGGTTGTAGAATGTATCCAATCTAGAAGATTACTATTTGGAAAATAAATATTTAAAAATAAGTTCTAAAAATATGACTTGTTTATATGTAATTTTACTGTAGTGAATGATAGAGAGATGAGAGAGAAATATATTTTAAAACGTAGTATAAAATAATTGTAGGGAAGCATGTGATGTTGTTTTATTGGATAATGTAAAAAGATAAGAGAGAGTAACGAATTTAAAACGCGTAAATAGTGCACTTCCATCATTTCCTCTCATTTTGGCTTTAAAACAAAAGCCCCAAAAGAGTTACACCGAAACCAAATCAAAGCCCTCTTACTCCTAAACAAAGCTATGAACAAGACTCTCTCAAATAATTGATTTCTAAATAGTGTTTTTTAATCCAATCAAACCACCCCTAAATAATTTGTATTGCTATAACCCAAAAGTTAGTCGTTGGTGTAAATTGAGATTTTGCATAATTGTTGTGTTAAGTTACTAGATAGATTGAGAACATGTTATTGGATTGATTATAATTGAGTACAATGTCTCCTATATATAGGAGGGGACCAAATATTAAACTAATACATAATCCTACATATGACTAAATATATAGCATAATATCTAATACCTCCTCTCAAACTCATGGTGGGTCGAACAGTGTGAGTTTGCCTGCTAAGTATCGAAATCTCTGAACAATGTGTAATTTGGTGAAGAAGTATGTTATCTGCTGTGAAAATGTAACAGAATGAAGAAAAATGGTCACTGCTTCAAAATGCTCACGTGTTAGTGTATGCCCTAGAGGCCAGTTGTGTATTAATATTAGCAGTTTACATTGTATCATGATATTTATTTCATATATGAGGCATTTCATTTATTGTGTTATTTATTGTGATTAAATGAACATAATAAAGTCCTTAGAATAGTATGTTCAGTACCATAGGATATTAAGTGCATGACTTGATTGTGAGATCCTATTGGTTGTAATCAGAACAATATTCTTAAATATCCCTAGTCAAGTATTATTGTGAATTATGACAACAATAATACATAAAGACTAGTATGTACGTAGACTGATGACCACATCTCGCGGGTCATGGATATAAGTTATCAAGTCTTCACACTGGTACATATTAGGGTAATAATGTACCGGACTGACCCACTATGAGAATGCTGCATGGATCGATACGTGAGTATCATAAGCGATTCTCACAGTGACCATAGTGTATGTAGTCCTTTGACTTGAAGTCACTACGGTTCCCTACATGAGTTATATATTTTAATGTCATCAAACGTTGCTTATAATAAGGTGATTATAAAGTCAACTATTGGATATATTACAAATCATACGGAGGGATGTGAGTGACTTAGATAGGATTTGTCCCTCTTATATAACAGGAGCGATATCTATGGGCCCCTTGATTGAGTGAGACTACAAAATGCATGGCCATGCTCAAATGAGTCAATATGAGATATTGAGCTTATTTGTTTTAGTAAGGCTACTCGGATATCAAGAAACAAAAGATTGTACTATACAAGGGTGACACGCTCTATGCCTTGTGGTCAATTAAGATATCTGGACAAAGGGACTAGACTACATGGTAATATTGATCACGAATAGGTTATGTCTAATCACTGACATTCTCGTTACTTGAGTAGCAGTGATGTATTGCTAGATACTGTTCACTATTTGTAATATTAGAATATGATTTTAGTATTACTGTCAACGTAACGAAAAACCTACAAGGTCATACACTTAGAATGGATCAAAATTGGGATTTAAATTCATAAGGTGAATTTAATTCGGGATCCAAGTACAATTTGGACTCCTGACATTGATTGGACATTTAATTAGATTAAATGGGCTGACTAAAGTTCAAAGGCCCACACACGAATCTGAATCATGTCAGATTGTGAGTCCAACAGCCTCATTGCTCTCTTAGGATTGATTTTCTGTAGCTATATATATGATACGTATCTGTGGAAAAATGTTACATGAGAAAATCCTAGCCGTCACAGAAATTGTGAGAGAGAGAGATCATGAGGAACATCCTCTTCCCGCAGCTAGCACCACGGCGTGAGGGAAAGTTTGATTTGATTCGTTCATGTGGATACCATAGAGACACAATAATATTGCAGTGCTGTGATAGATATTAATTGGAGACAGCAGATTCATCTTCACGGTATAACTCCTAAACACGAATTATGATTTTTGCATGGATCCATGTCTAGGTTTTAATATTTCTTTATAATTTTTTCCGCTGTGTATTTGATCTGAGACTACCATCGAAACATAACATCACGAATATAGTGGCAATCAATCTCTATATGCATCGTTTGCTCATGAAAGACCAGGTTGCTTACAATGTGCAATGCACTCCGGTTATCACAATGAAGAGGAGTAGCTCATGTAAGAGTGACACTCATATCTGATAATAGCCAACGAACATGAACAATTTCTCTAGTAGTAGTTGTCATTGCTCTGTACTTGGCCTCTGCGGAAGAACATGCAACAACTCCATATTTTCATGCTTCGCCATGAGATCAGCGAATCACCAAGAAATAGCTAGAAATCTGTGGTAGACCTTCTGGTAGTAGGATAACCTGCCCAAATATGAATCAGAATATGCACTAAGCTCCAGTTTACATGTAGAAGGTATGAATAATAAGCGAGTGATAGTGCCCCAAAGATATCTGAGGATCCGAAGAAAAGCACTATAGTCAACTGATATAGTAGCGAAAACAAATTGACTGATAATACTTACTGCATGAGCAATAATGGGTCTGGTCATGCATAAGTTGACAAGTTCTCCAATAATCTGTCTGTATCTGGTCGGATCGAGAATAAGCTCACCATATGTGGGACAAAAATTCACGTGAATCTCTAAGGGAGTATCAGTCAATCGATTATCAGAGATACATACAGCAGAGATAATGTCTAATGTGTATTTCTGTTGAGAAATGAGTATCCCTCGAGATCCATGGGTAATCTCTAGACCCAGAAAGTAGCGTAGTCTGCCAAAGTCTTTTATATGGAACTGTTGGGGAAGGTATTTTTGGGTGGATGCAATGTCTGCAGAGTCATTAACAGTAATGATCATATCATGATCATATAATTGTAGAAGTACCCTCCCTTGCGGTGTTGACCGCATAAACATAGAGTAGTCCTGAGAACTCTGATTGAAACCGACATGTGTGATGATACTGCAAAAACACTCAAACTAGGCTCGAGGAGCCTGATTCAGACCACATATAGCTCAACGTAGACGACAAACATGACGAGGAGGTGTAGGAAGGTCAGGAGCGGGATGCATGTAAACAACCTCAAATATGGTACCATGAAGAAAGACCTTCTTTACGTCCATTTGGTATAATGGCCAGTGACGGATGGCAGCAACGACAAGGAGAGTGCGAACTGTAGTCATCTGTGCAACTAGAGCAAAAATCTCATCATAATCAATGACATGTTCCTGTGTAAATTCGCAGGCAACTAGACAAGCCTTGTGCAGCTCAATGAAGCCATCATGTCGATTTTGGCAATGAAGATCCACTTGCAGCTAACAGACTGGACGTCCACTGGCAGTGAAACAACATCCTAAGGGCTAGTCTGATCAAATGCATTGAACTCCTTTGCAATAGCTTCCCACCACTCGAGATATTGAATTGCTTACTGATAAGTTCTGGGCTCACGTGTGGAGTGTATAGTAGTAAGATATGCATGGAATTATGGTGAGTAGGAAGCTAGGGTGGCAAAGCCAAACTGGTGAGAAGGACTAGTGGCATCAAATGTATAACGTATCGGTGTGATGCCTGAAGTGGAATGTGTAGACCGACGAACCGGTCAGCGGGGTGGGTGCATGCGGCGGTGGGGATGCAGGTGGTGTTGGTGCATGAAGCTGTGATGTTGCAGGTGGTGTGGGAGGTGTTTCTGTAGGACGAACAATATGTGTAACGTCTGTATGAGATGAGAGAGGAGCCAAAGGAGTAGGATTGAAAGTAATGCGGGAAGATGTGTCCGGGAAGGTAGGCCCAACAACCGGGGAATCGAGAAAGCTAGTATCCTCAGGATATGATAAGTAGTAAGGAAAGTCTTCTACAAAGAAGACATATCGGGGAATACAGACATGACCCACCAAATTATCAAAATAATGATATCCTTTGTGCTCTGAACTAGTACCTAGGTGAACGCACTTAGTAGCGTGAGCGGTCAGCTTCGTGCGCTCAGTAGGAGGGAGAAGGACGTAATAAGTGCACCCAAAAATATGGAGCACACTGTAGCTCGGTGGTGAGTGATGAAGAGCCTCGTAAGGTGTCATACGAGATAGGGTAGACGAGGGAGTGATGTTAATAAGGCTAACAGAAGTTATGACAGCTTCAGCCTAGAAAGGACGAGGAACAAGAGCGCTAGCCATCTCAAGATTGTGACGATACTTGCGTTCAGCTACACCTTTATGATCATGTATGTGAGGGCATGATTACTGCAAAGTGTGCCGTGAGACTGAAAGATCGATCTCATAGTAGTGGAGGTGTCCTCATGAGCACCGTCTGAGCAAAAAGTCTTAATGCGCACGCCGAACTGAGTGTGAATCATAGTCATAAAGAACTGATAAATATTAGGAATCTCATATCGTAGGCATATAAGAAAAACTCATGTATATCGAGTAAAGTCATCGATGAACGCAACATAATAGAGATAGCTTTTGCAAGAAGATACAGGAGAGGGTCTCCATATGTCAAAATGAATGTAACCAATATTGCTCATATTTGTATTTTTAATTATATTTAATAATTTTTTTGATTATTTATTTTATTTTTGGTTGTATTTAATTTCATTCTCTTTGTATGGTGTGTTGTTCTTCCTTCTCTTGTGATTCATTTTGCATTGATTTAGCTTTTTATTCTCATTTATTTGATTTACAATTTGTTCTTGATCTTGTCTATTGTTTAAACCTATTTCATGGCCTATTTGTCTCTTATTGGATTCTTTTCTTCCTATTGGATACTACCCAGTTCACCCAAACCCATATTGTTCCTATATAAACACCCTAATTGTACCCTAACCCTAATTACCAAAACCCTAATCCTCTCTCTCTCTCTCTCTCTATCCGTCTCTCTCCTGCCCCCGACCTACTCTTAACCCTGATCTTCCCCGTGCCTCTTCATTGCGTCGTTTTGATTGCCGACGCCGGAGACCACCGCACCCACTCCCCTTCCTCTCTCCTCGATGTGCTTCCGAGCATCATGCCAGCGTCGCTCTGTGTTCCCGCCGTCATCGTCCTCTCTGTGGTCGAGCAGCGCCTCCCCCAGGCTGCCACTATCGCCATCCCTAGTCACTGTCGCTGTCGTCTTCTGTTGGTGCCGCCGCCACTCTTGTTGTTGTTGGCTGCTGTCTCTTGTGTGTGCACGTGTCGTCTCGTGAACGTGTTTCAGTTGTGGATTCTTGTCTCTTTGTTCGTTGTGTTCGTGGTTCGGGATCCGTTTCCATTATTCTGTTCTTCATTTCCGTCGTCTTCGTTTCAGGCAAGTAGCTAGTATGTGTTTTTTTTGTCATACAAGATAAATACCGTAAGTAATCTAGTATGAAAATATCTTTACTCTCATGATGATCCTATTTTGTTAGTTTAACTGTTGACATCATCTTTTGATCATGAGTAGTTAAAATAATTGACACCAGTTGCATGAAAACAATTAGATTATATGACATCTTGACTGTATGTTGTTTGTGGCACACCATATGTTATAGATGACTGTTGCATAGATGTTTGTGGATGTATGATCTCATTATAGATTATTTGATTCACATGCCATGTTGATTTGAGTAATCCACATATATTATGCTTTGTATGACATCTAGATTGGACCATTTGTAGTTAAGTTGTTTGATAAAATGCCGAAAAGAACTTTTGTTTTGCTAATGCCCTATTTTGTGCAGTAATTTCGACCTTGTTAACATTAGTAAAATAAATATGTTTGTGAACATGAATTGTAACCTTTGTTTTCTAGTTTCCAGAACTTTCGACGGATCTGAATTTCGATTATTGATGCATGAGTTATTGCTGTTTTACTGTAGTCATATCGTATATTTCATATTCTGAACTATATGTATTATGTATGAAATTTTATTTTAAAAATGATATTAAAAATAGAATTTGAACTCTATATTTTGCTGAGTATGTTTAGATATGACTGGGAGCAATCCCTAATTTTTGTGAAATTAATTAATGACCTTTGTATCTCATTTTATGCTTTTGAAACCAATCAAAATATTTTCAAACTGCATGCTGTTCAGTAAAGAATTATATTTTCAACCTGATTCTATTCGTTTTTGATGAAAACCTTGTGAATATAAACTATAGCCCGATTTATCTATTTTACTACCCTTTTAACGGATCTGGATTTAGAATTGAACTTTATGTATTAACTCTGTTTTGGTACTGTTGTGTTTGAATATTCAGAATTAAGATTTTGTTGCATTACTCTGTTTTTCCAATTTTTTTGACTATAAATTCAAGATATTTTATATTTTGAAACTAGATACGTTAGGAAATCTTCCAGACTTTTCTCAAATTTAATTATGATGATTTTAAACTCTTTTCATGCTTATAAACAAGATTTTGCATTTTCTGGCTGAACATAACTTCTGTGTTCAATGCTGTTTTTGACCCTATTTCTGTGGCTGATATGTGATTTATATATATGTGCTAGAATCGGCAGAGAGTCTAGTTTTTAAATTTTCTGACGGATCTGAATTTGCTATTCTGTATCAATGAGAATCTCAGATTTGGTATAGTAGTGTTCCAGAACTGAGAATTTCGTTGTTTTGACTATTATGAATTGTTTTTATCAACCGTTGCAATCACTATTTCATCTTAGACTTATTTTCAGTTCTTGCCATGTCTTTAGCCTGTTTTTATTCGTTCACACATATTTATTAATAATAAAAGAAATCAAGCCGGGGTTTTTAAGGGAAAAGATCGAGTAGTGGACAATATAGAAATGCATATTCAGAAGGGACTCGTTTCCCCACTGGTTACTGTGGTACCTACTGTTTATCTCTGGATGCATGAGGGCATGATCCATGATACCGTTAATGTTTGTTATTACTGTTACTGTTACTGTTTGTCTGAATATATTGCCCTATAGAAGTTCCACTATAAAATCTTAAAGCGAAACTGTTTGCTGTAGCAACTATGTGGTAAAATCTGGGACGCATGAAGTGCTACCTAGTTAGTAATGAACATTAGACATAAGAATAACTGTTTATACTGTCACATCCTGTTACGAAGACTGTGGACTTTACTATTACTGTTGATTACTGCTACCGTTGACACACTGTTACTATTGATCCTTACTGTTACTGTTATGCTTCTCCTGTTATCACTACACCGTTTACTGTCTTCTGCAGACTGTTATTATTGCTACCCTCTCCATGTTAGCATTACCTGTTTAGTTTAGTTTTTTCTTTGTTTCCTACGTGTATTGCTTGCGGCCCGGACTTGCATCTAACGAGCGTTATATTTTCCTATTTCCCTGTTTTTCTTGTTATTGCCATATGAGCAGGTCTTGCTGATCAATTGTCTAGTGGAATTGGTGAGAAAAAGTTTTGAGCTACGCAATTGGAATAATTTGCTTAAATGTTTTGATGAACTATTTTATTTCATGAACTGTATTGAGACTTGTATTTAGGCTTATTGTCCCAGGATTATTGTTTTGTTTCGGATCTGGTATTTGTTGGAACATTTATTATTGATGCAATAAATACTGTTGAGTTATTATTGTTTTTGCATGCCTGGTTGGAGTATATTTTTATATTTACTGTTATGATAAGTCAAGCAAATCCGTATAACTTATGGATGGTGAAAACTATCTGCTGGGCTTAGTCGCGTACCGTATTTCGTATTCTTTTGGAAAGCGGGGCGTGACAAGGTTTTTAGCGGTATCAGAGCCTCAAGTTTGGCTAATGTGTCAGTTTGACTAATACATTAGACAGACTTGACTCAATCGAATTTACTTGACTTCCAACAGGCCATGCATTGCACAAACAATTATTAATAACTTAATCTGGACGCTTGTCTGATTCCATTCATTTTGATCCCTTCTTATTTAATTCCTTGATTCCTTGCTTCTCCGTCTCTTGCAATTGTCCACATTGCTGATTCCTTATTGGGTACGAATTAATTTCTTTTTGTACCCATATTCCCTTGATTCTGGTATTCTTTTGTGTTTTCTTTTGTTGTTTAGTTATTTGTTCCTTGTTTCATTTATTTCTCTTGCATCTTTCTTCATGTTGTCTTTCTGCATCATTTTTCATATTCCTTGGTTATCTTTCATCTGTTCATCTTTTCCCTTGTTTGGCTCTATCTTAGGTGTTATTCTTGTTCATTCTGTTCCTGCTCATGTTCTTTTTTATTCCGGGGCAACCCATTCCTTCGTCTCCTCCCGCTTTGTGGATCTGCATCAGTTGGTGTGCAGTGAGTTGCCGGTTGCTTGGCATATCACCACAGGTGGCGGTGTTGTCGTATATTCCCAGGAGTGCAAGCGGAGTCCCGTGGTGATCCGAAGTGCTGATTTGAGAGCAAATCTGATTGTGATTGGCAGTTCAGGGTTTGATGTGATTCTCGGCATGGATTGGCTAGGTGAGACCCACGTGATCATTGACTGTTGAGAGAAGAAGGTTGTTTTCTGGATGCTAGGCCGTGAGGAGTTTGAGTTCCATGCTGGGGAGTTACCCCTTGGGTGTGGTCAGGAAGTAGTTGTCGATACTGGTTGTGCAATGGAGTTGCATTCAGGTTGTGAGACTGCGCCTCTTGTTGTGTGGGATTTTCCGGATGTCTTTCCTGAGGAGTTGCCTGGGATATCCCCAGATAGGGATGTGGAATTCAGTATTGATGTTCAGCCTGGTACTGCATCAATATCGAAGAGTCCTTACCGGATGACACTAGTTGAGCTAGCAGAGGTTTGCTGAATTTGGGTTTCATCAAGCCCAGTGTTTCCCTGTAGGGCACTCCTATCTTGTTTGTTAGCAAGAAGGACGGGAATCGTCGTCTGTGCGTGTATTACCGTGAGCTGAACACTGTTACAGTGGAGAACCGGTATCTGCTATCCAGGATTGATGATTTGTTTGATCAGTTGGGTGGAGTTGTGGTCTTTTCAAAGTTGGACCTTCGCTTTGGTTATCATCAAGTAAAGGTGAAGGCAGCTTATGTGTAGAAGACTGCGTTCAGGACAAGATACGGACACTATGAGTTTCTACTGATACCTTTTGGAGTCACGAATACGCCGGCAGTGTTCATGAGTCTAATGAACATGGTTTTCTCTCCATTTCTGGTCAGATTCGTGGTGGTCTTCATAGACGACATTCTGGTGTATTCTCGGAATTGGAAGGATCATGCTGATCATCTGAGGTTGGTTCTGCAGATCTTGAGGGAGAATCAGCTCTATGGGAAACTCAGCAAGTGTGAAAATTGGCTTGATTGAGTTACCTTTTTGGGACACTTATCTCAGGCGATGATATCTCTGTTGATTCGACCAAGATTTCTGCGGTCAAGGATTGGCCTGTTCCTAAGTCAGTTTCGAAAGTGAGCAGTTTCCTTGGTTTGGCCGGATATTATCGGAAGTTCGTCCAAGACTTTTCGAAGATAGCTGGTCCATTGACTAAGCTGACTGGGAAGGATCAGAAGTTTGTTTGGGATGAAGCTTGTGGGGGAGCTTTTACAGCGTTGAAGCGCCGGTTAACGTCAGTGCCTGTGTTGACTATTCCGGATGGTTCGGGTGGTTTTGTGGTTCACTGTGACGTTTCTAGCAAGGGCCTAGGTGCAGTGTTGATGTATAAGGGTCGAGTTGTTGCTTATACATCCAAACAGATCAGGCCGCGCGAGAAGAATTACCCTACCCATGATTTGGAACTGGCTGTGGTGATCTTTGCTTTGAAGTTATGGAGGCATTATCTGCTTGGAGACCGAGTGGAGATCTTTATTGACCACAAATTCTCAAGTATATGTGTTCACTTAGAAGGAGCTGAACATAGGGCAGAGGCGATGGTTACAGTTGATGGCTGACTATGACATCAGTTTGCAATACCATCATGGTAGAGTGAACTTGGTGTCAGATTCTTTGAGTAGAAGACCAGTCGCCATGTTCCTAACTCAGCAGAGAGAGCTTGTTGAGTAGATGAGGAGGCTGGATTTGAATGTGATCTTGTCAGGTTATGTTCAGAGTTGCATGATGCTTCAGTTGCAGTCGTCTCTTGTTAAGCAGATTAAGGAGGCTCAGGCCAGTGATGAGCAATTGCAAGGGTTCAGAGCCGAAGTTGTAGCAGGTACGAGGACCGATTTGGTTGTTCACTCAGATAGATCTCTTCGTTTTGGGTCCAGATTGTGTGTTCCAAAGGAAGAGGTTCGTCAGAAGTTGCTTGAGGAAGCCCACCAATCATCGTACTCTATTCATCCTGGTAGTACGAAGATGTACCGGGACTTGAAGCTTCATTTTTGGTGGCATGGTATGAAGAGGGCCGTGGCGAGATTTGTGTCGTAGTGCATGATCTGCCATCCGATGAAGGCAAAGCATCAGAGGATTGCCGAACTTCTTTAGCCTTTTCCCATTTCGGAGTGGAAGTGGGAGAGCACATCACCATGGATTTTGTGACCGCTTTGCTAAGGAGTCATAAGGGTCACAACGCCATTTGGGTGATTGTGGACAGGTTGACCAAGAGCGCGCACTTCGTTCCCTTCAGAGTTGGACAGTCTACTGAAATCTTAGCTGAGAAGTACATGCAAGAGATTGTCAGACTTCAAGGGGTTCTAGTCAGTATTGTATGCGACAGGGATATGAGGTTCAGGTCGTAGTTTTGGGAGAGTCTTCAAAGTAGTCTGGGGAGTAAGTTGAAGTACAGCACAACTTTTCACCCTCAGACATATGGACAGTCAGAGACGACCATCCAGACTCTAGAGGCATGTTGAGGTCCTGTGTGTTGCAATTTGGAGGTTCTTAGGAGGACCACTTGCATCTTGTAGAGTTCTCGTACAATAACAGCTTTCAGGCCAGTCGTAAAGCTGCTTCTTTCGAGGCACTCTATGGTCGCAAGTGTCAGTCGCCAGTGTGCTGGGATGACATTGGCGAGAAGAAATTGTTGGGCCCGGAGTTGATCACCAAAACGGTGGATGCTGTGAATCAGATCAGGAAGCATCTTCAAGCCGCATAAGACAGACAAAAGCGATGGCTTGATGTTCATCGTAGAGCCTTGGAGTTTGAGGTGGGAGACTATGTTTTCCTTAAGTCATTGCCGTCGCGAGGTGTCATTCGTTTTGGTGGCGGAGGCAAGTTGAGCCCCAGGCTCATCGGACCATTTGACTTCGTGGAATGAGTAGGCAAGGTGGCCTATCGTCTTGCATTGCCCCTGACTTTATCTGGAGTGCATGACGTCTTCCATGTCTTGCAACTGAGGAAGTATATTCGTGATGAGAGTCACATGATTGACTAATCAGAGCTATCTGTGAGGCCGAATTTGTCTTGTGAGATCCCGCCAGTTGCTATTGTGGATCGGCGGGAGAAGGTTTTGAAGAACAAGGTGATCAAGATTGTTCATATTACTTAGAATCCTTACTCGTCGGGTGAGTCGACTTGAGAGCTGGAGGAGGATATCCAGCGGAGATTTCCTCATTTGTTTATGTAGCTCTTGTTTTGCTATTTTGCTTTTGTTATTGTATTTTTTTTCTTTTCTTTTGCGGTTACCCTATGTACTTCTGGTTGAATTTCGAGGACGAAATTCTTCTTAATAGGTGGATTGGATTTGTTACCCCTATTGATCATATTTGTATTTTTAATTATATTTAATAAATTTTTTGATTATTTATTTTATTTTTGGTTGTATTTAATTTCATCCCCATTATATGGTGTGTTGTTCTTCTCTCTCTTGTGATTCATTTTGCATTGATTTAGCTTTTTATTCTCATTTATTTGATCTACAATTCGTTCTTGATCTTGTCTATTGTTTAAACCTACTTCATGGCCTATTTTGTCTCTTATTGGATTCTTTTCTTTCTATTGGATACTCTCCAATTCACCTAAACCCATATTGTCCCTATATAAACACCCTAATTGTACCCTAACCCTAATTACCAAAACCCTAATCCTATCTCTCTCTAGCCGTCTCTCTCCTACCCCCGACCTACTCCCAACCCCGATCTACCCCTGTCTCTTGGCTGTCGTCGTTTTGACTGCCGACGCCGGAGACAACCGCACCCACTCCCTTTCCTCTCTCCTCGCTGTGCTGTCGAGCAGCGTCGCTCTGTGTTCCCTCCGCCATCGTCCTCTCTGTGGTCGAGCAACTCTGCAGAGCAGCGCTGCCCCCCAGGCCGTCGTTGTAACCGCCATCTTCTGTTGGTGTCGCCGCCGCTCTTGCTGTTGTCGGCTGCTGTCTCTTGTGTGTGCGCTTTCGTCTCGTGCACGTGTTTTTTTGGGATTCTCGTTGCTTTGTTCATTGTGGACTTGGTTCAGGATCCGGTCCCGTTATTCTGTTCTTCATTTCTATCGTCATTGTTTCAGGCAAGTAGCTTGAATGTGTTCTTTTTGTCATACAGGTTAATATCGTAAGGATCTAGTATGAAAATATTTGTACTCTCATGATGATCCTATTTTGTTAGTTTAACCGTTGACATCATCTCTTGATCATGAGTAGTTACAATAATTGACACCCGTTGCATGAAAACAACTAGATTAGATAACATCTTGATTGTATGTTGTTTGTGGCACACCGTATGTTGTAGATGACTGTTGCATAGATATTTGTTGGATGTATGATCTCATTATAGACTATTTGATTCACATGCAATGCTGATTTGAGTAACCCACATATACCATGATTTGTATGACATCTAGATTGGACCGATTGTAGTTAAGTTATTTGATAAAATGCCGAAAAGAACTTTTGTTTTGCTGCTGCTCGATTTTGTGCAGTAATTTCGACCCTGTTAACATCAGTAAAATAAATAAGTTTGTGAACATGATTTGTAGCCTTTGTTTTCTAGTTTCCAGAACTTTTGGAAGATTTGAATTCCGATTTTTGATGCATGAGTTATTGCCATTTTACTGCAGTCATATCGTATATTCCAGATTCTGAACTATATGTATTCTGTATGGAATTTTATTTTAAAACTTATATTAAAAGTAGAATTTGAACTCTATATTTTGCTGAGTACATTTAGATATGACTGGGAGCAATCCCTAATTTTTGTGGAATTAGTTAATGACCTTTGTATCTCATTTTATGCTTTTGAAACCAATCGAAATATTTTCAAACTGCATGCTGTTCAGTAAAGAATTATGTTTTCAACCCGATTCTATTCGCTTTTGATGAAAACCTTGTGAATCTAAACTGTAGCCTGATTTGTCTATTTTACTACCCTTTTGAAGGATCTGGATTTCGAATTATACTTTATGAATTATCTCTGTTTTGGTACTGCTCTGTTTGAACTTTCAGAATTGAGATTTGATTGCATTACTCCGTTTTTCCAATTTTGTTGACTATACTATCTGTAATATAAATTCACGATATTTTATATTTTGAAACTAGATATGTTAAGGAATCTTCCAGATTTTTTTTAGATTTAATTATTATGATTATAAACTTTTTTCATGCTTATAAACAATATTTTGCATTTTCTGGCTGAACATAACTACAGTGTTCAATACTGTTTTCGACTCTGTTTCTGTGGCTGATATGTGACTTATATATATGTGTTGGAATCAACAAAAAGTCTAGTTTCTAGATTATCTGACGGATCTGGATTTTCTATTCTTTATCAATGGGAATCTCAGATTTGGTACAGTAGTGTCTTGCTGTCTAGAATTGAGAATTTCGTTGTTTTGACTATTATGAGTTGTTTTTATCAACCGTTGCAATCACTATTTCATCTTAGACGTATTTCCTGTTCTTGCCATGCCTTTAGCCTGTTTGTATTCGTTCACACATGTTTATTAATAATAAAAGAAATCAAGCCGGGGTTTTTAAGGGAAAAGATCGAGTAGTGGACAATATAGAAATGCATATTCAGAAGGGACTCGTTTCCCCACTGGTTACTGTGGTACTTACTGTTTATCTTTGTATGTATGAGGACATGATCCATGACACCGTTACTGTTTGTTATTGCTATTACTGTTACTGTTTGTCTGAATATATTGCCCTATAAAAGTTCCACTATAAAATCTTAAAGTGAAACTGTTTGTTGTAGCAATCATGTGGTAAAAGCTGGGACGCATGAAGTGCTACCTAGTTAGTAATGAACATTAGACATAAGAATAACTATTTACACTGTCACATTCTGTTACGGAGACTGTGGACTTTACTGTTACTGTTGATTACTGTTGTCGTTGACACACTGTTACTGTTGATCCTTACTGATACTGTTATGCTTCTCCTGTTATCACTACACTGCTTACTGTCATATATAGACTTTTATTTTTGCTACCCTCTCCATGTTAGAATTACTTGTTTAGTTTAGTTTTCCCTTCATTTTCCTACGTGTATTGCTTGCGGCCCGGACTTGCATCTAACGGGCGTTATGTTTTTCTATTTCTCTGTTTTCCTTGTTATTGCCATATGAGCAGGTTTTGCTGATCAATTGCCTACTGGAGTTGGTGAGCAAAAGTTTTGAGCTGCGCAATTGGATTAATTTGCTTAAATAGTTTGATGAACTATTTTATTTCATGAACTGTATTGAGACTTGTATTTAGGCTTATTGTCCCAGAATTATTATTTTGTTTCATATTTGGTATTTGTTGGAACATTTATTATTGATGTAATAAATACTGTTGAGTTATGATTGTTTTTGCATGCCTGGTTGGAGTATACTGTTAAATTTATTGTTATGATGAGTCAAGCAGATCCGTACAACTTATGGATGGTGAAAACAATCTGCTGGGCTTAGTCGCGTACCGTATTTCTTTTGGGAAGCGGGGCGTGACAATGAACAAGTTGAAAATGATGGGTGGTCAGAGAAGTGCTTTTGTTATTAAAAGGGAGTGTTTTGTGTTTGGCCAATTGACAACCCTGACAAATAGACAAATGTGTAAAAGAAATATGACCAAGGGCACCACTACGAGCTAAAAGTCTTGAAACGAGACTCGCTAACATGACCTAAATTTTTGTACCACAGATCAACATTAGAGGACACAACACCAACAAAATTAGGATGAGATCTATGTGCATGTAGAAAATCTAGATGATATAGATGACCCCGTCGAAAAGCACACCCAAACTTCTTACCAATGTGTGAATCTGTTATGGAACAACCTAAAGAATCGAATGTAACGGCAAGACCACTATTGCACATCGCATTAATGGAAATAAGATTCATGGATAAATGTGGAGCATAAATGACATAAGGCAATGCCAGAGTGGGAGAGCTGATAGATCCTGAGTGTGTAGTGAGAAGCTGTGAACCATCGGCTGTTTGAAGGGATGAAAAGTGAGAGAGAAGTGCAGTGTTGGTGGTCAGCAGTATATAATTATTAGTAAGATGACATGATGCATCAGAATCTAAAATTCATGAAGAATTTATACCGGGAGTAACAGCAGAGGGGGGCAGCAGTGTTAGACTGATCCAATAGCCTGTGTTCCAGCTGAGCGAGGCGGTGCTGAAAAGTGACTCATTCAGCAGGAAATGACAAAGTTGGAGTAACGGTCATTGCAGAAGATGTAAGGGAAGATGTACGGCAAGGAGGAAGGGTGCTGGTGAAGTTGTCGCAGGGATGAGGACAACGATATTGCTGTTGTCGGGATCGAGATGTTGCTACTATTGTTGGTGTCGGAAGAAGGGATGGGGCAGGGATATGTATGATGCTGAAATGAAGGAGGAGGCCAGAATCGAGATGACGATGGCACTACTACTGCTATTGGGATGTAGATGGGGATCGGGATGGTGCTGCTATTGCCGACATTGGAAGGAGGGATGAGGCATGAATCAGGAATGTGCTGTTGTTGTCAGTTTCGGGAATAGGGATGAGTGAAGAGGAAGATGTAGTAGCTGACAAATCGGTGGAGACAGAAAGATATTGGCGAAACTGACGTTCCATTGGAGAAGTACTGGTACCTGTAAAATGTTTTTTAACCTTTGGGGGGGGGGTATTTTTACGACAATGATGACGACGAACGGCGGCGACGGCAGCAGCAATAAACTAAATAAGAGTGAAAAGGAGTAAAGTTAGGGTTAGGATTAGGGTAGTAGTTTCGGGTTTGGATTTGGTATGGGTGTGGGTTTGGGTTTCGGGTTTCTATTTTTTTATTTTTAATTTGGGTATAGGGTAGCAGGTCGGGTTTGAGGTTAGGAGTATAATATGGGTTGGGATTTAGTTAGGTAATGTAAGCCCTGTTTTCATTAATACGTATTTTTTTAAAAGTATTTTTCCGTATTTAAATCCTTAGTATCTTATAACTATTCTTCCTTAATTGAATTTTATTATTTTATTATTTTTGGAACCCAATTGTTTATTCTAAGCCCAAATTCGTATTTGATTTTATTAACTAATCTGAACCCAAAATTTAGCCCAATACCCTAATTGTTTTATTTAAATTTTTGAGCCCATTTATTGAAGCCCATTCTGACTATTGGGTCCTTTTGGAGATACCCATTATTAAAGCCCTAACCCAGTACCCATATTGTACAGATTTATTATCCTGCACCTACCCGTATACAAATCCTTCACACCCCCACTTTTCTGTCCCGTACTCCAACTCCCCCACTTTGCAGATACATGTCCCCATCACCTTGTAACTCCCCCACTCTTTCACTCCACGTTCCCCCACTTTCTCTCCCCTCTGTTTAAAACAAAGCACTTCTCCATTACTCTATTCATCATTATTTTAATAAACCTTTCCCTGTTCCTTGTCCCATTTCTTTTCTCTCCCGCACTCCATTCTCCTACATTCGAAACCCAAAAACAGAGGTTTTCCCTGTCCTCCGCCTTCTCCCCCTGCTGAAGTGCTGCTTGTCTTCGCTCATCGAAGCCTCCTCATCTTCGTCATCCTCGCCGCCACCACTCTCGCCCTCCTCTGTCGACGCGCCAGCCCCGAGAACCCATTACCGAAGTACCCTTCCTCCACCGTCGCTCGAGCCTCCCACTCGACCAGCCCATGTTTGTAGAACCCCGTATTTTTAAAATATTATTCTTAAAGGTTTATAAATGACTAAAATGATTTTTTGGAGAATTTATGAATACTTTCAGAGAAATTTATCTTTTTACACGTGCAAAATACGTGCAAATGCTTTCTTAAGAAGTTTGAAAGTCAAGTTTTCTTCACGAAAAATCATTATTTAATATTTGGGATTTATTTAGTATTTTTCCAAATTTTTCTGAAACTAATTGGAACTATTTGTAAATTTTGAGAAAAGAAGGACCTTTTTGCAAATTTGTCATTTTTAGGGGTTAAAATGTAAAATGTATTTTCTGGACGTTTTGAACAGTACCAATTGAGATTAATGAGTATATTTTACTTTTAAATCCTAATTTAAATGAATTTGATTGAATTTCCAAGAATAGAGTTATATATATAAAGTTGTATTTTGACGGGATTATTTTGTAAAATTGTTGTGAAACCCTAAATTTCATTCCCGGATGTTTAAAAAGGATTTTCGCAGCCGTCATTTGCTGCAATATACAGAATTTTGTGATTTGTTTTGGAGGAACACGAGGAAGATTTGGATCTCGCAAAAAGGAAGGCTTTTTCGTTGGATCTTTTCAATTCAAAGGTGAGTGACATTGTTTTGTTTTGTTTTGTTTTGTGAGTGATGATATGGCTAAAAATGGGGTTAAATCGGAGCCGTCCAGATTGGGCACGAATCTTGATGCCCAGGGGTAAAAAGGTAATTTCACATACAAGCGGATCCAAAGCGGGTACGGAATCTCCTCCAACAACCCGCGACCGGATCCATACCACTGTTGGGTTCGGGTCCCGACCCGAGGCGAACCCAAAACATCAAGGGGCAAATCAGGATCCCTGATTTAGCCAAATCAACAACCCTGATTTGCTCCCACCGGGAATCAGGGGCTAATTTCCCAAAACAGAATAGGAAGATTTTCCTCCTTGCTGTTAAGCAGGAAATCAGGCCCCTAACCGTTCCAATGGCGACTATAAATATCACCCCTCTACCACCAAGACCAGGTTAATCACTCTTTCACCACTTAAGCTCTTTCTTAATCTTTTTCTGATTACTGACAAGAGCGTCGGAGGGTGCGTCGCCGGAATCAACCCCGGTGTCTCGCACTTCCTTGCAGGTCGCGGCGGGAGCAAGAAGGCTGAGTCAACTGTTCAGGTTATTCTCGGACTCACAAATTCTATCTGTTTACCCCCACACCGAAATCAGCGGTAACAGATTGGCACCGTCTGTGGGAATACCACACGAACAGCCTCAGCCCATTCTCCGTCGTCCTCTGCAGTCATGCCTCCGAAGAAGGTCAGATCCAGAGGGTCGAACCGTGTGGGCAACCTCGCCGACCCGGCGAATGAAGTCCCAGTCAATCCTATTCCTCAGTCCGACCTCCCTCCGCCGGCCCAGCAGGGCCCACCTCCTCCTCCCAAGCAGCAGCCCAACAATGGTCCGTCCGGTCATAACGGCCGGAAGGAGAAGCAGCCCCTCAATCCGGGCCATGTCTCGGTCCATAATGGGTCCTCAGACTCGATGGCTTCTCATCATCCCTACATCCGCATCACACTTCTGAACCGCCAGAAGGACGACGACCTCCGCACCCATCTTGACGAGAGGCGGGCCCGAGAGGGAACCTCCCGCCAGCAGCAGGGTGAGCGGTCCCCACGTCGCCGAGACGGCAGAAGGTCCTCGGACCGCAGAGGCCGAGTGGCGTCCCCCGAGTGCCGAAGGAGGAGGTCCCGTTCCCCCGGGGATCGGCGTCATCCGAGGGACCGAGAAGTGCCTATCAGTCGGGCCGAATTCCTCCAATTTCAGGAGACCGTTCTACAGGCTCTCAACCTTCGGCAGAACATCCAGAATGCTCAGAGGGCTCCGACGCCCCCGAGGGATCCCAGTCCTCGCCGCCGAACCCGGAGCCCTTCCCCGGCTCCCAGCTGCCAGCAGCGGCAACAGAGCCCTCGCCGGTCCCAGGACTACCGGCGCCGCAGTCCACGCTCCCCTTCCTATGAAGAGGAGTCCGGGGGGTCATACGATTACCAGCGGAGGGACGACGCCCTCATCCGCCGTCTCCATGAGGTGGAAAGGCGTATCGGCCGCATGGGCAGGGAGGAAGAGTCCCGAGCAGGAACCTTCCGTCCCAGCCGACCCCCCTTCTCACGGTCGATCATGGAGGCCCACATACCGAGGAGTTCCAAACCGCCACAGTTTGAAACATACTCAGGGGAATCCGACCCGGTCGATCACGTTGAAAGCTTCAAGACCCTGATGCTGATCCATCAAGCTTCCGACGCTGTGCTCTGCAGGACCTTCCCTACCACCCTCAGGGGGTCGGCTCGGGAATGGTATTCCAGGCTCGCCCCCTCCTCCATCTTCTCGTTCGAGCAGTTTGAAACACTGTTCATTACTCACTTCGTGAGTAGCAGGCGAGCCGAGAAGACAAGTCTGTCCCTGCTAAACCTTCGGCAGGAAAGGGAAGAGAAGCTGCGGGACTATGTGAAAAGATTCACCGCAGAGGTAAGGTCTATCGCCTCCTTAGACCAGTCGGTGGCAACCGTGGCGTTCCAGTCGAATGTCCTCAACGCCAACCTCCGATCGTCCCTAGCCAAGAAACCACCTCATGACTTCGCCGACCTCCTCCTGAGGTGCGAGAAGTACATCCGAGCAGAGGAGGCTGAAGCCCTTCCGAGCTTCGGAGGGCCCTCCGCAGGTTCGAAGAGGAAGGCGACGGGGGAAGAGGGGTCCAAGAAAGCTCAGAAGGACAATGGCGGTCAGCGTCGTGCTCCCCCCAGGTTCGAGAAGTTCACTCCCCTCACCACCAACGTCTCTACTATCCTGATGGAAGTGGAGAAGGAGGGGGTCATCCCTCCAGCTCCGAGGATGCACACCCCGGCAAAGAGGAGGAACAAAGATAAGTGGTGTCGTTATCACCGAGACCACACGACACGAACGACTGCCGGGCTTTGAGAGATGAGATTGAAGCCCTCATCCGGAGGGGGCAGTTGGCCAAGTTCGTGAAGGCGAACGATCGGGCGGATCACAATTCTCCTCCGGCTCGAGGGGCTAACAAGCGCTCCGAGCGGCGCGAGGAAACGCCCGAGTTCGAGGAGGAAAGGATTCTGCACCTGATCCATGGAGGCCCCGTGGGGGGCTCCTCTAATACCTCCCGGAAGGCCTTCATCCGAGAGGTCAACTCGGTTCACAGTGCTCCTCCTCCCAAAGGTCTCGGCGTCCCTGTATCTTTCTCCGATGCCGACCTCGAAGGGGTCCGAACCCCACACTGTGATGCCCTCGTCATCGACCTTCGCATGGCCAACTTCAAGGTGCAGAGGATTTTGGTGGACAACGGGAGTTCGGTCAATATCCTTTTCCTCTCGGCCTTCCGAGGCCTGCAGCTGTCCCGAGACCGTCTCAAACCGGCCGGTTACACACTCCACGGGTTCACGGGGGTCCCGGTAACCGTCGAAGGGGTGATAACCCTAGACGTTACTGCGGGAAGCACCCCTACTACCCGGACCGAGCCGATGGACTTCATGGTCGTCGACGTCCCGGCAGCATATAATGTTATTCTAGGCCGACCCGGCCTAACCGCCCTGGAAGCTGTCCCCTCGGCATACCATTTGAAAATGAAGTTCCCCACTCGGTCGGGAGTAGGGGAAGTCAGGGGAAGCCAGGAAACGGCCCGGAAGTGCTACATGACTTCCACCGGGGGACCAGTGCTCTCGCTCGAGACACTGGAAATCCCCGAGCCGAAGGCCCGCCAGACGTCCGAGCCGGCGGACGAGTTAGAAGAAGTGCCCTTCTCGGACGAGGATCCGAGCCGGAAATTCCTCATCAGCAAATCCTTGCCGACCGCACTGTGTTCGGACCTGATTAAATGCATCCGGGACAACCGTAACCTGTTTGCATGGTCGGCCGCAGACATGCCCGGCATTTCCGAGGAGCTGCTCGTCCATCGCCTAAGTGTCGAACCGGGGTGCAAACCGGTCCAGCAGAAGAGGTGAAAGTTCGCTCCCGAGCGACAGCAGGCCATCAAGGAGGAGGTTGATAAACTTCTAAAGGCCAAGTTCATACAGGAGGTAAATTACCCCGAGTGGCTGTCGAACGTTGTAATGGTCAAGAAGTCCAATGGCTCGTGGAGGATATGCATTGACTTCACCGACCTGAACAAGGCGTGTCCGAAGGATCCCTTCCCGCTCCCGAACATCGACACCCTTATCGACGCCACCTCGGGCCATGAACTCCTCAGCTTCATGGATGCCTTCTCGGGGTACAATCAAATCTGAATGTTCCCTCCGGACATTCCGAAGACCTCCTTCGTCACCGACCAAGGCCTCTACTGCTACCGGGTAATGCCGTTCGGCTTGAAGAACGCAGGCGCCACCTACCAGCGCCTCGTCAACAAGGTCTTCCAGAGCCAGATCGGCCGAAACATGGAGGTGTACGTTGACGACATGCTCGTCAAAAGCGTCCGAAGGACCGATCATGTAGTCGACCTCCAGGAGGCCTTCGGCGTGTTGAGAAGGCACAGCATGAGGCTGAACCCGAACAAGTGTGCGTTCGGGGTCTCCTCGGGAAAATTTCTCGGCTTCATGGTAAGCCAGCGAGGAATCGAAGCTAACCCCGAGAAGATTAAGGCCATATTAGACATGGCCCCGCCTCGGAACATCAAGGAGGTGCAGAAGCTCACCGGTCGGCTCGCCGCTATCGGTCGTTTCCTCTCGAAGTCGGGGGAAAAGTGCCTCCCCTTCTTCAAAGCACTCAGGGGGGCTAAGGGTTTTGAATGGGGCCAACCACAACAGGAATCTTTCGACCAGTTGAAGGCATACTTGGTGAACCCCCCTCTGCTCAGCAAACCGGTCCCGGGCGAGACCCTCTTCGTCTATTTGGCTGCTTCGGAGCAGACATTGAGCGCTGTCTTGGTGAGAGAGGAGGATCGAACCCAAAGGTCTATCTACTACGTGAGCAAGGTGCTCCGGGACGCCGAGCTCCGTTATCCGAAGATAGAGAAGATGGCCTACTCACTAGTCACGGCGGCGAGGAATCTTCGGCCATATTTTCAGTCCCACTCCATCGTCGTCCTCACCGACCAACCTCTAAAGCAGATCCTCTACAAGCCCGAGACCTCGGGTCGGCTAATGAAGTGGTCCATAGAGCTGAGCCAGCATGACATCACTTACCAGCCTCGGACAGCGATTAAGGCACAGGCGCTCGCCGACTTCATCGTGGAGTCCACTATCCCTGAGGTCGAACACATCCCGAACGGACCCCCCATTTGGACAGTATTCGTGGACGGGTCCTCATGTAATGAAGGAAGCGGCGCTGGCATCATTCTGAATGGCCCTGACGACTTCGTCCCCCAGTACGCGATCCGTATGAACTTCAAGGCCTCGAACAACGAGGCGGAGTACGAGGCACTCATTGCTGGCCTCGGACTTGCACGAAGTGCTGGGGCGCAGCGCCTCCGAATCCACAGCGATTCCCAGCTCGTCGTGAACCAAGTCTTGGGCGAATACGAGGCTCGAGATGAGCGGATGGCGAAGTACCTTGCTAAAGTTCGGGCCCTTATGGGTCGGTTCGAGGAGGCACTCATCCAGCGCGTCCCACGAGAAGAGAACTCACAGGCCGATGCTCTCTCCAAATTGGCCTCGTCCTCCCTGCAAGGTCTCGAACAAACCGTGCTGATTGAAGTCCTCTCCAAGCCGAGCATCGAAGACGAGACACCGGGCTCGGTGGAGTCGTTGCCAGTCATGTTACAAGACGATTGGATGAAGCCATTGATAGAATTCTTAAGGGATGGAGTTTTGCCCTCGGATCCCAAAGAGGCTCGCCGAGTCAGGACCCGGGCCGAGCGGTATGTCTTGATCGAGGGCATCTTATACAAACGCTCTTTTTCTCAAATAGACGGCCGACCGTACCTGAGGTGCCTCTCTTCGAATCAGGCCGAATATGCCCTACAAGAGCTCCACGAAGGCATCGGAGGGGCACACTCAGGATTTAGGTCCTTGGCCCGAAAAGCTTTGAATTATGGGTACTTCTGGCCGACCCTTCTTCGAGACGCCGAACGACACGTTCGGCAATGCAGCTCCTGTCAGAGACACTCCAGCATCCGACGCCTCCCTCAGGCCAACCTGGCCTCCCTATCAAGTCCCATCCCCTTCGCAATGTGGGGCATGGACTTACTAGGGCCCTTCCCTCCAGCTCCGGGTCAGTTCAGATTCTTGGTCGTAGCCATTGACTACTTCTCAAAGTGGGTCGAGGCCGAGCCCCTCGCCACTATAACCGAGAGCAAAGTGGTACAGTTCTTCTGGAAAAGCATCATATGCAGGTTCGGCGTCCCCCGTGTCCTCGTAACGGACAACGGGACACAGTTCACAGGCGCCGCGTTCCGAGCTCTATGCGACAACCTGGCCATCCAACAGCGCTTCTCGTCCGTCTCCCATCCTCAGTCGAACGGACAGGCAGAAAATGCCAACCGGCAGATCCTCGCAGGCATCAAGAAAAGGCTCGACAAAAGTTCCAAGGGTTTATGGGTCGACTAACTCCCCAATGTCCTATGGAACTACCGCACGAGCAAACGGACCCCCACAGGCGAGTCCCCTTTCAACCTCACCTATGGGTCCGAGGCCGTGATACCTCTTGAGGTCGGAATACCTTCCCCTCGGCTCACAGCCTATGACGAAGCACAGAATGCCAGAGACCTCAGAGCAGAATTGGACTTGATAGACGAGCTGAGGGAAAGGGCGTCGATTCGGCAGCAGATCTACCGAAGAAGAATTGAATTGGCGTACAACAGGAAGGTCCGGCCCGCCAACCTTAAGCAAGGAGATTTGGTCTTGAGAAAGCTAGCTATATCCCTCCCCAGTCAGAAGAGCAAGCTGGCTCCGAACTGGGAAGGGCCGTACAGGATCACGAAAGTTGTTCGGCCAGGAACATATCGCCTTGAAGACCTGGAGGGCAGAGAGCTTCCGAGGACCTGGAATGCCGACCACCTCCTAAAATACCAAGAAAGCGCTCCGGCGCCACTCTAAGTATCATAGGATATCGAGCCATTCCAGTCCTCCGACTTGTAACCCATTTTCATAAAATTGTACTATGTAAAACGGTTCGCCGTAGATTATTAATAAAGAAAGCTCTCGCATGTTTTTTGGATTCATCTGTTTTCTCCCCTCCTGACAACTGCTTTTTAAATACATGATTTCAATCAATGGTTCGGAGTCCACGTTCGGCTCGACCACACCCCCTCGGCTTGTCCCCGGACGAACCAGGGGTAGGTCGTTGTTCAGAACTGCTCCCACAACCGTTGCACTACATCGATGGTTCGGAGTCCAACACTCGGCTCGACTTTACCTCGTCGGCTCGCCTCCGAGCGAGCCAGGGGTAGATCGCCGTTCGGAATTGCTCCCACAACCGTTGAACTACACCGATGGTTCGGAGTCCAACACTCGGCTCGACTTTACCTCCTCGGCTCGCCTCCGAGCGAGCCAGGGGTAGATCACCGTTCGGAATTGCTCCCACAACCGTTGAACTACACCGATGGTTCGGAGTCCAACACTCGGCTCGACTTTACCCCCTCAGCTCGTCTCCGGACGAACCAGGGGTAGATCGCCGTTCGGAATTGCTCCCACAACCGTTGAACTACACCGATGGTTCGGAGTCCAACACCCGGCTTGAATTTACCTCCTCGGCTCGTCTCCGGACGAACCAGGGATAGATCGCCGTTCGGAATTGCTCCCACAACCGTTGAACTACGCCAATGGTCCGGAACCCAACACTTGGCTCCCAGTCCCCCAAACTCACTTCGGCCACATAATCCGAACTCTCCTAACCAATAGCCGAAGCCCGAAGACCCACGCCTTCGGTCGGCTACCGAGCAAGTGCCTTCCCGAGCTCGCAAACGGAGAAAAGTCACTTTCTCCTCAACTTTCGCGCATGATCTTGATCTGACGGCTCAGATCTTGCCACCTGCGCTAAACGACAAGATAGCGTTCTCTTGGGAACTGAGCCGCCTCGAGATTCGTTCCCACGATCAACGGCTCAGATCTTGCCAACTGCGCTAAACGACGAGATTGAGCTTTCTCGAGGACAGAGCCGTCTGGGAACTCGCGCCGTACCTTGTCAGAGTCACTAAACGACAAAATACCGTACATATGGTAGCACGTTCGGCTCAATGCTCCCGCCGACGGAATACAGACCTCGGCGCGGACAACATAATTATAAACGAGACAAAAGTGCAGAGCAATAAAAGATATTTTATTAAACAGCCAGGCTAAAATACAAAGCACGTCTTCTCATGGTTACAAAGTATTGGGAAACAAAATACACGACGCCGACCCACTACACTTAGCCTTCATATGGAAAAATCTTCACTAGACTGTTCGACCGACTGTTCGTCCCCCTCGGATGGTAGCTCCCCTGGATCGTTCCGGAGCTTCGCTACCACAGTCTGCAAATGTCGAATCTCCGAGAGCAAATCATCCTGCTCGGCTATAATCTTCGACTGGTTGTGCCGAATACACTTGACCCGAAGAGCGTTGCTGAATGCGGTTTGCGAGTCCACGTCCCCTTCTGCGGGGTTTAGCTCGGCGATCCTATCCTCCAGACGCTGGATCTCGGCTTCCCTTAGGTCGAGGACGGACAAAAGGTGAGCCCGTTCACCCTCAGCCCGGCGTAACTCCAGCTCGACGCTCCTAGGACTCAGAGCCGCCGTCCCAGAAGAGGCTCCGGATTCAGAGTCATCATCCGAGCTGTACAGATCAGCATACGAATCGGACGTCTCGAGCTGAAAAAAAGGGAAAATGAACAACAAGATTTCAATATACTTCCGAGGCACCACACTTGAAGAATTTTCCTATCATATTCAGACATAATGGTTCCACAATACAACAAGACCAAGCCTACGACAACGTTTTACAACAAATCAAAAGGGACACGAAGCGACATAGTCAGGTCCTCTTCGGAAGGGGAATGCTTCGGTTTAAGGAAACACGAGGACGACGAGGCCTGCCCTCCGAGCTCGATCCTAAACCAACAAAGCGTGACCCCCCTTCGCTGCTGGCTCTAACTGCGGCGCCGACCGAGGCCCCGCTCGACGAGACAGCCGCACTGCTCTGAGCGTCGGCTGGACTCCGTCTGGTCGCAGGTGAGCGTGTCGCGAGTTCGTAAAACGTAATCCCCCTCTCGCTCTCTTCACGAGTGCACGACGTGCTGCGGACGTTAGCCCTCTCCGGCGCAGGCTTGAGCGACGCGACCTCCTTCTCCAGTTCAATGATTCTGTCTATCAGAGCGTCGTCCTTCGCCGTCTTCTTCAGACGAGAGGGTCTTGACGAGCCAGAGACGGTGGCGCCATCAGTCGCGAGCCGTCGGAAGTGGGTGACCTCGATCCCCCTGTCTATCGTGATCCTTCTGAGTCTATCGACTTCGGCCAATAGCCTCTTGCGCTCGGTCGATGCCTTCTCCAGCTCGGAAGTCAGTTTCTCTTCCGCCGCCGAGCGTTCCTTCTCCGCCAATTCCAAGTGTTGGACCTCGGCCAAAAGGTCGTCATTCTTCTGCTCGGCAGCAGTAAGCTCCCCACGGAGCCGCTCGACCTCCCCTTCGGGACAAGGAGCTCGGGGGTACTTCCGCAGTTGAAACAGCTCGCGACAGTACCTCCGTAGAGCTGCCCTCGTCTCCTCCAGCTGGCCGAGCAGGAGAAACCGCTTCTGCCGGCTGTCCAAGAGCTCGCGCTTCGTTTTGGCCAGCTCCTTCCGAAGGAAGACAACCTCCGTGATCGGACCGAACTTCACCTGAAAAGCGGGGATAAATCCGAAGGGACAATACACGGAAACATCTATAGCTAGTTACGCACAAATCCGAGGCTCAACACTTGGACAAATTTTGGCCAAACAAAATGTTTTCATTCAAAATCGAAGTGAAAGTTTTACACAAGCGGTGGCCAGTCCGCAATGAGGCTTACAAAAATAAACAAGACGACAAAAGACTAAAAAAGACAACCGAGTCAGGGGTCGACCTTTTTGTCGCTCGAGTCCGTCGACCCCCCGGCCTTGTCCTTGCCCTCGCCCTCGCCTCCGCCTTCGCTCCAACTCTCCTCCTCAGAGTCGTCCTCCTCCTCGCCCTCGGCTTCGGTCTCCCCTGGGCCTTCGGCAGGTTCCGTCTCCCCCTCGGGACCGAGCAGACCCTCGGTGATCCCCTCCTCCCCTTCCACAGGGTCGTAGAAATGGTAGGAGGACGTGTCGAAGCCCGGGTTCTTGGCGGCTATGTGGAGCAGGGCTCGACCGTAGGCATCCTCCATGTTCTGGATCATATGCTGCGCGGCCTCCTCCTGCACGGCCTTCCTCACCTTCTTCACCTTCTCCAGGTGCTTGGCCTTGATCCTCTCTGCCCTCTTCCGAGCCTTCTCTGCTTCCGACCGGGCGTTGGCCAACTCCTCCTTCAGCTCGGCCACCTCCTTCTCCTTCGCCTCAAGTTTAGCCGCCACGTCCTTCGACAGCTGAGTGGCGTTGGCCAGCTGCTGCTCCAACCCCTTCACTTCAGCAGCCCTCTTCGTCGAGAGGAGCTGCTCGGCATCAAGCCGCTGCGTAGCCTTGACGCGCTCCGCCCTCTCCCGCTCCCTCTCCTGCTCCTTGTTCGCGAACTCCTCCACCAGGAAATTAAAGTGGCAGAGGGTCTGAAAGAAAACAACGGATTAAAATCCGAACCCAAAGACTTAGAAAAAATTCCGGGAAAGAAATTTCAATGAGGGAAAGCCCAGCCTACTTACCGACATAGTATTCCGAGCAATCTGCATCACGGCGTCCCCTGCTTGCCCGGCCTTCAGGGTCGCTCGGTCCTTGGGGGTCGGCAAATGCTTAACCGCCTCCATGCAGATGTTGCCGTCGCCCAAGAAGCCGTCGACGTTCATCACCTGCCAGTCGGGGACGAAGATCTGCTTATGACGCTCGGTCAAGATCTTCTCTGCCTCGGCAGTAAGGGGCGGAACCTGGAGGGACAGCACCTCCGTCACGCCGAACGTACTGCTCGATGAACCGGGAGCATCCACCTTCGGGCTCGGAGTCGGCACCTCCGAAGTAGGGGGATCGAGAACACTGATATCCCCCTGCTCGAGGACCGCGACCTTCGGTCGGTCGGCAGTCCTCTCGACCGAAGGCTTCTTCGGGGCTCGACTGTCCTGAGGCGCTGCCGACGGCCTCTTCTTCTTCTCCTGCTCTGACCTGCCCTTCGCCACCAGAGCTTTGTAGTCCAGCTTCATCGTCTCTGCACAAGCCGAACGAAAAAACTTAGAAAAATTTTCATGAACTTAAAGCGAAGGGCATAAATACCAGAAGCATACTAGGGTCGATCGGACTGAGACCCCCTCGGAACAGGTGCTCCTCAGTGATATCTTTCCAGCTTAGCGCTGGCAGGGCAAGGAGCTTCTTCTGGACCTCTGCCTCCTCCTCACTCAGCGCCGCCTCTCTCTTGGTCCGCTTGGGCATACCTTCCTTCGCCCAAACCGTCGGTATCACCCACGGCGTCAGGGCTCGGACGAGGAAGTACTTCTCCTTCCAATGTTTGATCGAGTCCGGATTCTCGATCAACTTCACGCCCGTCCGAGGAGAAAGGAAAAACCTCTGCTCGTCCCGCCTTGGCTGGCAAGGTCGGAAGAGACTCCGAAAGAGGAACATACTCGGCTTGGCGCCGACCTCTTGGCATCGGAGAACGAACGCCACGACGTGCCTCCATGTGTTCGGCATCAGCTGGGCGAGACTCAAACCGTACCAGACCAGGACTTCAACCACGAACGGGTGGAGGGGAAAGCGGAGTCCGGCAATAAGGGAGTCGACCGGAAAGACGCATACGTCCGACGAGGACTTTGTGTTGGCTCGGAATTCCGGCCCAGAGAGGAGCAGTACATACTCAAGCGGGATCCGGAAACTCTCTCGGATCAGACGGAGATCGGTCTCGGTAAGAGTCGAGATCCTATGGTCCACCTCGGACAGCTCCCTAGGCTCATTCTCCTCCACCAGCTTAGCCGTACCTTGGGTGACTCTCTCCAAGGTATCCTCGGCGTAGTCCCGGACGCCTCCCACGCTCGACAGGGCGATAGGCTGCCGACCGAACGCCCCCGCTCTCTTCGGTGTTTCCACTATCGTAAACACGGCTTTACCCTTTCGGGACTCCGCCACGACTTCCTCGGGTAGCTCGGCCACTTCGCCCTCTTTGTCCGAACGAACGACGTCCTGCTCACTCGGCTCCACAACTCCCTTCCCTTTATCCCCTCGGCCAACGGCTTGCTCCGAGGCGGGGGTCTCATCCATAACCTTAACCATTTTTCCTAAAAGAGAAGGGAAAGAGACTGACCTTGAAGTGACAGGCACGGTCGGAAAGTTCGCCGGAAACAAGGAACGCTACCGCGACAGCTAGCAACGCCACCAGAGAGCTAAAAACTTCGAAGCAAAGTAAAAACTGAAGAGAGAGAGTAAAAGTGAAAAATGAGACTTGGTCTAGGGGGGGGGTGAAGATTTATAGTAAAAATGGAACGTCCCTTGGACTTCCAAACGAAAGTTTGCGACTTTTGGGCTGCTCTCGAAACGTCGCGAAAGCCCATCACCACTGTCTCCATCACCAAGTCAACTAGCTCGGCTCCAGGGGATCTGAATCCGAGCTACAAGCAATCCGAACGTGTCTGCAACAGGGTCCGGTCGGAATCCGAGCAAGTGCCTTTCCGAGCTCGCAAATGGGGAAAACTCACTTTCTCCTCAAGACTCGCGCCTGATCTCGATCATACGGCCCAGATCTCGCCGAGGACACTAGACGACAAGATAGTGTTTTCTGGAGAATGGTGCCCGTCTTGAGATGCGCGCCGCCATCCAACAGCTCGGGTTGCACCACGCCACTCGGACACCTGAACCCTCGGACATCCCACCTATGTCTAGAGGAACCATGAAAAATTTTGATTCAAAGTTTTAAGGCACCGCCCTCGACGAGCACCCCCCAGGTCCCGCGTTCGGTCGATATTCGACCGACCCACGGGCCCCGGTCAAAAACAGATCGGCACTCCCCCCATCTCTAACTCCTTCGGGTTGACATCCATCAGAAGGCATCAGCCCGGAAGGAAGACAGAGATGGGAGGGGGCCCATCAACACTCAGAGATCAAGAGAAGCGCACCATTCCGAGCTAGTTGTTTGCAACTGGAAGGCTCGGCCTGGCAGAGGACTCTGGCAACCGCGCCTTCACAGTTACTAACAACGAGCTCAGATGGTCCGGAAAAAATCATGGTGAAGGAACGACCGCTCGTCCTTCTGAACAAGCTCGCCCCTCGGATTCGGACATGGATGATCACCTCTCCCACCATGGCCTCTGCCGACCCTGACACCCGCTGCGAAGCAAACAGGGAAGGCAGAAGATCTTGGTAGAAGAACGACCACCCGTCCTTCCGAAGTAGCCCACACCCCGGGTCCGGACTATGGTCGTCACCATTACTGCCTTATTCCCTCCCGCTCCTGACATCCCCGTCGGAGCAGTGAGGAACGGGAAAAGAACAAGACAATAGGGCGACCACCCGTCCTTCTGAAGCAACTCATCCCTCGGATCCGGTCTACGGTCGTCATCACTACTGCCTCGTTCCCCCCCGCTCCTGACATCCACTTTGGGGCCGTCAGGAACAGAGGGAAAACCAGGCAGAAGAGCAACCACCCCTCCGGACCTCAAAAGAGAAGCTACCCAAGGCAGACACCTCCGAGGTCTGAAACTCTATGTTGATTGCGACTGAAATAACAAGGGGAATGGAGTACTTATAGCTTAACCTCCAAGAACCAGCCATTATGATCCTCGAAGTCGAAACGCCGCACATTAATTGAAGGAGTTATCCCTAATGACCTGGGGAAGGTGGAACGCCGCACAAACCCCAAAGCACCATTAATGCCCTTGGGAGCAGGGTCGCCTCGAGACAGAGTACGCCACATCGCTCGTCCCGCCGAGACCCCTTGTCTACGGTCGGATTCCGAGCAAGTCCCTTCCCGAGCTCGCCAAACGGAGAAAAAAGTGTTCGAGACCCCCTGTCTACGGTCGGATTCCGAGCAAGTGCCTTTCCGAGCTCGCAAACGGAGAAAACGCATTTCCTCCTCAACTTTCGCGCATGATCTCAATCAGACGGCCCAGATCTTGCCGAGAACACTAAACGACAAGATAGTGTTTTCTTGAGAAATGTGTCCGCCTAGAGATGCACGCCGTCATCCAACGACTCAGATTGCGCCACGTCGCTCGGATCGCCGAACCCCCTATTCTCCGGTCGGCAGCCGAGCAAGTGCCATTCCGAGCTCGTAAACGGAGAAAAAAGCTGCCGAGCGATAACAACCGTCAGATCCTTCCGAAATTCGTGCTCGTCCGTGATCAACGGTTCAGATCAAGCCACGTCATTAATCGGTATTTAAATCGTTTTTTATCTATTTAAATCGTTTTATTTATTTAAAAATTGCGAAAAAATTGCTAAAAATTCGAAAAAATTAGCTAAAAATTCTGAAAAATAATTGAAAATTCGGAGGCACATTTTCGAACCTCTGAACGAACAATTATTACCTAGAATATACCGCTAAGACCCCCAAACGATTAGCAAACACATCGCAAAATTAAATAAGTACTTCGAAAAAATAGATAAAAGACCGCCAGATACCCGATGCAGCTAAAGAACCGCACATGACGTCAAAAATTACCCCACTACCCCCTTCGAGATTCGAAATCCTCCACTCGGACACCGATACAACTCCACCAGCCACTAAAACGGTTAAACTACTCCTCAAAGTCTGATCACACTCAGTCTTTAGGAGTGGGGGGCTCGTGATATGGCTAAAAATGGGGTTAAATCGGAGCCGTCCAGATTGGGCACGAATCTTGATGCCCAGGGGTAAAAAGATAATTTCACATACAAGCGGATCCAAAGCGGGTACGGAATCTCCTTCAACAACCCGCGACCGGATCCACACCACTGTTGGGTTTGGGTCCCGACCCGAGGCGAACCCAAAACATCAAGGGGCAAATCAGGATCCCTGATTTAGCCAAATCAACAACCCTGATTTGCTCCCACCGGGAATCAGTGGCTAATTTCCCAAAACAGAATAGGAAGATTTTCCTCCTTGCTGTTAAGCAGGAAATCAGGCCCCTAACCGTTCCAATGGCGACTATAAATATTACCCCTCTACCACCAAGACCAGGTTAATCACTCTTTCACCACTTAAGCTCTTTCTTAATCTTTTTCTGATTACTGACAAGAGCGTCGGAGGGTGCGTCGCCGGAATCAACCCCGGTGTCTCGCACTTCCTTGCAGATCGCGGCGGGAGCAAGAAGGCTGAGTCAACTGTTCAGGTTATTCTCGGACTCACAAATTCTATCTGTTTACCCCCACACCGAAATCAGCGGTAACAAGTGATATGAACTTTGTTTGGTTGATGGATTTATGTGAACGATTGTTTTGTTGTTTGTTTGGCATGTATGTTTATTTAGTATTTTGCATGAAAACGATGCAATGGTTGTTGTTGTATCATGTAAGTGAAATCTAAGAATGTTGAGTAGATCTTGGTTCATAAAAATTGTATTGCTAGAAGGCATGTTTAAGATTTGAGTATGGTTATGATCGGATGGATGAACATCTGGATCTTGTGTTAAAGATCAGATTTTGGTTTGAGTTGTGAATGAATTTCAGTATTGAGAAACCCTAATGGAAGAATTAGGTATTTAGAACATGAGAACTTGAGATTTGAGACATGGATTGATGTGAGTAATGCTTCCAACCTGAGGATACTTTGAGATTGTCATTTTTACCTGAATACGAATTATTTTTCACAAACAAGGAATCTTTAGAAAAATTCAAATTGATTATTGTATGCAGACCTAAACTATGCAAACTGTAGGCCGACAGTCGACTGGTAGACTTTTCAGTCGACTGGCACGATCCAGCTGCTGTATCTTTAGTTTTCTTGAAAATTCGTTCTGGACAGTCGACTTAGACCCTTTTCAGTCGACTGGTACACTTAGGATTTATTTTTCAAAGTTATTGTAGATTTTTCTCTGGTAAGTCGACTTATGACCTTTTAAGTCGACTTATATTCTCTTTTAAGTCGACTTATAACACTTAGAATATTTTCTTAAAGATTTCTAGAATTTCTCTCTGGTAAGTCGACTTATGTTTTCTATAAGTCGACTTATGATCTGGTAAGTCAACTTATGACTCTTATAAGTCAACTTATATTACTTAACTTATTTTCTTAAAATCATGGATATTTTCCTTCTGGATAGTCGACTTACTACAG
>JACEHZ010000684.1:0-50000 GCA_017893485.1 Hemerocallis citrina | reverse complement strand
AATTGAGAAGATATCCCGAGTTTATCTTATCGGGTTCAGAATAGCTCGTATGTCTAAAATTCCTCAATTTAACTGATAATTTCTAGGAAAAATGTAATCGTGTGCAATACTTAGTCAATGCACGGGTTACAGTGCAAAATAGCCATATGCTATTTTGCGGGGTATTACACCCACGTCGTGACATGTCACATCATACAAAGCCTATGGACAATTCAGCCTCCGTCATGGAACGACGGCACCACCCGTAGTCACCAAACACCCCACAAGCGTCGCCACGGTCCCGATAATTCCGAAGATGTATCCACGCCATGACATGACGCAACAAGCAGGCAACCTATGAATACTCTTACACCGTAGATCCGAGGACCTCATACTTGTGTTTTTCTCTTACTTTCATCACATCTTCACTATTGTATTGTCCTTAGTTATTTGAATCATGAATAAAAATCAACATCCTAGAGTTAGCACTTTCTCTATACCGGTCTTAACCATCAATCAACAATAACGACCCAAACTTGGTATTACATTTCAACATTTTATCGCAAAAAAATTTATTCAATGCCGGTATAAGGACTTAGCTACACTCTAGTCTTTAATCTCATTTCATGTTCATAAAAATTGAGTATTCACACTCACAATTTTTTCTCATACTTCATCATGATCTTCCATTTCATTTTCATGTACAAATTTCATGTATAATGCGACGAATTCATTTTTCAAACTTACCACATTCATAATTTAATTTCACACAATTTCTTTTATTTTCATAATATCATTCTTTCACTTATTGTATTTTCCTTAGTTATTTGAATCATGAATAAAAATCAACATCCTAGAGTTAGCACTTCCTCTATACCGGTCTTAACCATCAATCAACAATAATGACCCAAACTTGGTATTTCATTTCAACATTTTATCTCAATAATTATAGAATTTATTCAATGCCCGTATAAGGACTTAGCTACACTCTAGTCTTTAATCTCATTTCATGTTCATAAAAATTGAGTATTCACACTCACAAATTTTTCTCATAATTCATCACGATCTTCCATTTCATTTTCATGTACAAATTTCATGTGTAATGCGACGAATTCATTTTTCAAACTTACCACATTCATAATTTAATTTCACACAATTTATTTTATTTTCATAATATCATTCTTTCACTTATTAAGCCAAAGTCACAATTATCTTTGTTTAAATTCTCCAAGACACAATCTCATTTAAACTCTCTATTCAAAATTTCCTTTAAAAGAAAAGTATTAATTTTCTTTAATTACTTAATATTTCATTCTAATAATTTGAATCAAGTTCATTTCCAAAATAGCCTATAATTCTCATTATAGTAGGTCAAAAGCTATAGAAAAATTCTCAGGAAGTCTAGGAATTTTAAGAATATTTCTAATATTTTTTCTTAATTGTTCAAAACACTTCAAACTATAAAAAAAATAATAAAATGTAAAAAAAAAAAATCATTTTTTCTAAAAGTGGCCGAAGTCGGATTCGAACCCACACACAACAGACCCCGCCCTGCTATAGTAACCGCCTTAAGGCGCCGCCGAAGACCAGAAAGACCAAAGCGACTAACTGTTTGATAGTAAACTTGAATTATATATATGTTCTAGGTTTCGGTATTTGAGTTAAAATTGATTTCAAAAAATTTAAGTCTCTGGAGAGACTCAAACCCAAGCACACAGTGCCCTGCCGTGCTACAGTAACGCTCTAAGGGCGCACCTGAAGACCAGTATGACCACAATGACTAATCGGTGTGAGATGAGTTGAGTTATAACTCTCTGTTTGTTACTAATATTTCATATTTCAAAAACTCTTAAACTCTTTTTCTCCTCTAATTTATTTCATGAAAATTTCCAGATTACTAATCTTATAGATTTGCAACATAACGGTATTTTAAAATTATTATTTTGACATAAAAACATGAATTTTTCTTTCTAATTTGTATTCTATGTCTACAATTTCGACATTTAAAAACAACCATGATTTTCACCAAATTTAGCACCACAATTATCACATAAGTTTGTTTCTTGCTTTCTTTTATTTCTGCAACAATTTCTAGAACATAAACTCTTTTATCATACTAGTGTCACATTAATTAATATAGCACAAATCAAATATTTCAATTAACCAACTAGCCATTTACAAGCACATTTCCTTAATCTAACATGGTTCAAAATTCACATTTTCATAGTAACATGATAATTCTAATAATCACAATTTATAGCAACCATCAATCAATTCATCAAGTATTTACTTTATTTCTAACTAGTCTCTTTTTAAACAAACACATGGCCAAATTTACTATTTTTTTCTTACCAATTTCATCAATTAAATCCCTAGCATGATATTTACATTAGAATTAGAGAAATCACCCACCTTAATTGAAGAAAAACAAAAGAACTCCTAGGGAAACTCCTTGAACACACAATTCTTTCCTAGTTGTAAGCCTTCTCCTCCCTGCTTGTGCACACCAAAGCTCTCCTCCTCCTTGTACTATGCAAAACCGAGCTCTTCCTCTCCTTGATGATGCTAGGCCGGCCGCCTCTAGGTGCAAGAACACAAAAATCCAACTCTCTCAATCTTTTTCCTCACACAATTTTCTTACACTTTATCTTTTCTTCTCACTTTCTTTATAAAGTCTAATGGTGCAAGAGAAATGAATGGCAAAGGGGGGACTATTTATACACTTTTTAGGGTCAAATGAAGGGCTAAGATTAACTTGATGAAAATAGATTAGGGGCTAGGATGTATTAGGGAGTTAGAACAACTACCCATGAACACAAAACTACCTCTCCACTACTCCATCTCTCCCACCTCTCTCTTGAACCATCCGGCCACCCCCGAATGTCAAAGCTCTCAAGGGTAAAACAGTAATTTCCACCACAAATGGGTTCGAAATGGGAACTCGGTCTTTCTTCAAAGTACAATAACCCAAAAACGGATCTATCCTATTGGGTATGGGTGGCAGCATGCCACAGACCAGCCCAGGATGTCTAGAGAGTAATTCAAATTTGCGGTTATTTATAAGAGGCAGTTTAAACCGCATTTCTTATCCTGAAATGAGTTAAACTCTCTTCCTTATCCAAAAACACTGAGACATAGAGATACTGGATTATCTTTAAACTGACTCTAAAGGCGACTATAAATACCCCTCTCCCCAACATAAAAAAAGGTAATCAATATTTTTTTCCACAAAACACTCTTTCATAATCTTCCTGATTACTAACTTCAGCGTCGGAGGGTTCGTTGTCGGGATCCATTCCGATGTTCCGAACTTTTTGCAGGTTAACGGCAACAGTGAGAAACGATCAAACAGGTTTTCCTTTATTGTTTCCAAAAGAACCTACAAATCATCTGTTTGCTCCCACACCAAAATAAGCAGCAACAACTGCTATATATGAGAAAGGAAATAGCTTTATGCATATTATACAAGATGAAACTTCTAGTTTTGTCCACAATAAAATATAGTCCAAGCTCAAATTATTTTCTGGGGTATTTTTTTATTTCATAAAAGCCTCTGTTTTCGTCGAACGAAACTTCAAGTTTCATCCATGAAAAATGAAAAATGGGGATGGGACTCTCATGGCAAATTTTTTTAATAAAAAATTTAATGAATGGACTTTTTTGACCTCATTTAGTTTCAACCATTCAAAGCTAAAGCCAATGACTCTCTCTCTCTTGTTGTTTTATATATACTACCCACACTCAACCAAATAAAAGCAAAAAATTTTCTTTCATTTCTATCTTCTCTAGTAACATATATTCCATCTCTGTGTCCTACTGAATATTTTTTGAAAAAAATTAAATGGCGAGCCGTGGTTCAAGGGGAGGTCATATACAACTCAGGAAAATGTTATTCTCTGTCAAAGTTGGATTAGTATCACGCAAGACCCGTTGGTCGGTACTGATCAATCCGGTGCACAATTCTGGGAGCGGATTTTTTCAACTTTTGCGGTATTATTGGGGATTCTGACCAATAGAACGATTAGCTCACTTGCAAGTTGTAAACCCTGTTCCCTGTATGCGTATTTTTCTGCTGTATTTCATTCTTGCACTCTATTTATCAATTTGAGAATCTGTATTTTTGTTCCAGTTCTAATAAAAGTCATCTATTTTGTTTCGACTCAATTTTGTGCCAATATTTATTTCAATTGCATCCTTCCTATCAGCTCGAATTTGTTGTTCTTTATGGGGATTTGACTGTTTCATCTCATCTAATTCATTTTTCCTAATTATAGTGAATTTTGACCCAATCTCCTTTTGGATCCTACTCAAACCCATTAACCAATAACCCACAACCCAAAACCCTACACTATTTAAACCCAAACCTAACTTAACCCTAACCCTATTACCCTAATACTGTGTAACCCCCTATTAGCCGCCAACCCCTTCTCCTATCTCCCGACCTTTCAGCTTCGTCGCCTCTCCCGTCGCTCCGATCATCTTGTCGCCTTTGACATCTCCCCGTCACCACCTCACCCCTATTCTCGTTGCCTCCGTCGTCTCCACTCCCGCTCGAACCCACCTTCACCATCGCCATTAACCCATCGCTTGCACCATCTCGTCCTCGTCGCCATCGTCTTTGCCTCTCCGTGAACCCCCGCAACCACCGCAGATCCCCTAGCCGCTCTTCGTCTTCGTCCAAGCCCCGAACGCCCACCGCTTCGTTTCCCCTGTTTTCGGAGTAGAAATAGAGTTGCTCTCACCGTCGCCCTCGCCGCTGTCGTCGCTTCCCGACCGCAGCGACATCGTCACCTCGCCGCTGCCTTGCACCCTCATTCTAGTCACCGAAGACTCTTATGCGCTCTCTTTCTCTGTCAAAGTGAGGAAGGAGAAGAACAGTGGGTGGTTTTTGGTTGTTTGTTGTTTGGGTGCAGGAGATTCGATCTTGGCTGTTTGGTGTTTGTGTGGGGATCCACTGTGGTGTGTTGCTGTTTGCTGTTCGCTATTTCGCCATTCACGTGTCTCGCCCGTGCTTTGGTTCGTCGCCCGGGATTCTCATTCCGTTATTCTATTTGTTCAAATTTACTAAATAAAAGGGAAGTATCTTCTTGTACAATTTATTGTTCTAGTACAAGCGTTTAATTGAAAATACTGCAAGTAGATCGTAAATATGACTCCCCTTTGGCTTATCGTTTGTTGATCTTATTTTATTCCTTACCAATTCCATGATCTTAAGAGTCACAACCCTTCATTGATATATATTTATTCAAAACTAGTTGGACCCATTTTATCTCCTAATTATTCGAACAAATGGAACTAAGAACCATATTGACTCGTAGATGTATGTTGCATGATGTATGTGTTTATCTTACCTTTCCTTGAGTTGAGAAACAATTGTGACTTACTGATTTGATATCCATTACACCCTATTTGTATCACACTCTAATCTAGACTCATACTGGTCATTTATCATGCAACTTTTATACAAAAGAAATTCACATTTGCTGCTATCCCTGTCTTTGCTTGCTGTTTCAACCCCGATAACATCAGAATCTGGACTTGAGTACTAAAAATGAAATTTAGACCCAGATGTCTAGTTTACAACTCTTTTGACGGAATTGAATTCCGAGTTATGGTTTATGAGTTATTGCAGTTTTACTGATGCTATGTCTGAAATCGCAGATTCATAAAAACTGCTGCATCACTTTGTTTTACAATTAATTTAACTATGCTAACTGTAAGATAATGACTTGAAATTTTGCATGCTGATACTAGACACACTAGAGAATATTCTCAATTTTTCCTGGAATTAATTAATAAAGTTTCAAACCTATTTCATATGTATGAACTCAGTTTTACAAATTCTGGCTGAACACAAATCCTGTGTAGTTTGTTGTTTTGATACCTGATGCTACAACTTTTATGTATCTTGTTTATGTGCACCGGATTCAGCATAGAATCTAGTTTCTAGATTTTCTGACGGATCCAGATTTGCATTCTTATAGCAACGAGAATCACAGTTTTGGTGCAGCAACATCATGCTGTCCAGAATTGAAATTCTCGTAGTTCTTGATAATTTTAATTTATTTTGACCCTCGAATATGCCTTCTAACTATCTTAAACTTGTTCCCTATTCTTGATCATGTTTACTTACCCTGTTTTACACACTTTCATGCTTGTCTTGATAATAATAATAAATAAGAAGCTGGGGTTTAAGGGAAAGACCATAGTAGTGGACAATATAGGTAAGTGTACTCAGAAGGGGGCCAGTGTTTCCTACTTGATACTTCTTTCATGAACTAGTTATATTATTATTCGATTCATGAACTAGTTATTATTGATTCATGAACTAGTTATATTATTATTCGATTCATGAACTAGTTACTATTGATTCATGAACTAGTATATGATTATTCGATTCATGGACTGGTTATATTAACACTTGATTCATGAACTAGTATATTTTGATTCACGACTTGTCATGTTATTACTTAACACATGAACTAGTTATATGATTACTCGATTCATGAACATGCTTGCTTGATACTTGATGCCTGATGCCTGAGTACACCGCCCTATAAAATCCACCACTAGACCTAAACGTAACTATTCGTAAGTAGCAACCATATGGTAAAAGGATGGATGCATGAAGTGCTACCTAGATAGAATTAAACATTAAACTTAAGATTAACTTGTCACTTGTACATATTTGATACCCTACTTGATACTTGTTACTTGACACTTGTACGTGATACTTGTTACTTGATGCCTGATACAACTACATGTCACTTGTTACTTGTTCCACTACTAGTACTTGTTACCCAATCATGTTACTTGAGTTATCTTACTTGCTAGCTAGTCTCTTGAACTTCACTACTTCTTGCATCCCTATCATATCATGTTATACATTCTTGATTCCAAATCTTATTCCATATTTTCTTGCATTTATTTTCATATCCTTGCTTGTACTACTTGCGGTCCTAACTTGCACGAAAGGTGTTTGTCTTTGTTTCTCCATTTTCTTCTGCATGATAATACAGACTTTGGAGACGAGTTGCCTGCTGGAGTTGGTGAGAAAACTTTCTAGGCTTTGCTTAGGAAAGCTTGCTTCAATTATTTGTATTAGAGTTTATTTATAATTTGTTGCTACTTAAAACTTGTAACGGGCTTGTAGTTCCGAAGTTTTATCTTTTGATCCAGATCTGAAAATAATTTGGGATATTTATATTTTGTTTCAATTATTTTCTGTTGATTAATACATTATTCTTGCATGCGTGGTTATGTATATTTTGTTATATTTCTTGTTATGATGCTGAGTCGATCCTACAACTTATGAATGATGAAAATCATTCACTGGGCTCTGTCATGTACTCGTATTCTGTATTCCTTTTGGGAAGCGGGGCGTGACACAAGTTGATTCCAATTAACATAAAGAATATATAGGAACAAGACTAGGGGGGAAATGGTCCAAATTAAAAACCAAAAGCCTCAAACATCGGGTAACTTAACGGAAAAGGGCAAAAAAGCCCATAAATGCCGGACGAAACTTTTGAATTGTTCCAAAAGGGATTTTTTTTTTCTCCGCTCCAACAAAGCTTCAAGTTTCGTCTATTATTTTAAACTATTAAAATATTCAATTCAGCCCCAAAAAATTATAATATATATATATATATATATATATATATATATATATATATATAGTCCCCTTCGGTTGCACACTACTTTTGGTGAGCACTCCGTGAGCACTCACGAACTAGAGACCCTATGAAAAATCTGAACATCTCATATTGTTCTATATGCCTTAGATAGCCTAACAATAAAAAATCAAGTAATTTGAAGTTCATTTGCCCATCCATCAAGCTGTTAGAATTTTCAGCCATACAATTTTGTGATGATGTAAATCATGGGCAAATGAACTTTAAATTACTTGACTTTTTATTGTTAGGCTATCTAAGGCATATAGAACGATATGAGCGGTTCGGATTTTTCATAGGGTCTCTAGTTCGTGAGTGCTCACGGAGTGCTCACCAAAGTAGTGTGCAACCGAAGATTTCTCTCTCTCTCTCTCTCTCTCTCTCTCTCTCTCTCTCTCTCTCTCTCTCTCTCTCTCTCTCTCTCTCTCTATATATATATATATTTCATGGGACGAAACTTCAAGTTTCTTCCGATCAAATTTTGTATATTTATTTATGCATTTTGCTGTTTTTTTACCTTTTATGACTATGGATGCTCTTATTCATTCACTTGTAACGTTGTAACATCATTAATTCTGACTAAATATTATCAATACTGTACTATAGAAGTAGCCAATATTTAGTGATGATGTTGTTTCAGGACGACGACATTATTGTTTAATACCCAGAACATTATAGTTGAAAGCAAACTTCAACAAAATAAGAACATGTATCCATTTTATTACTCGTGAAAAATTAAATAACAAATTCACCTGACTTTTATTGAAAATTTTGCCGAAATACCCCTATTTTTGAAAATAATTAGCGAAATGCCCTTGTTTCGAAAACATTTAGCCATCTGCCCTTGTCTGTGACACGTCAGCAACAAACGTTATTGGGAATCACGGCATCAGCTAATTGCATGCCGTGATTCCCAATAACGGCATCTCTATTTGAGAAAATTGCCATGCCGTTATCCTAAATAACGGCATTGGTTATTTTTAAAAAATAGAGCTCTACTTTATTAATCTTGACTCGAGATTAATTCCAAATATGAAATAAACTGATGCCGTTATTCTGGAGAACGGCATCGTTTATAACTGATGTCGTTTTTCAGAATAACGGCATCAGTTATTTACTTTTTGCAGTAATATACTCGAAAAACCCTTCCTCTTCCCCCTTTCTCTTCCGCTCGTGCCTTCCTCATTTCCAAACAGAAAACCCAAAGTCGAAAACCCTAGACGATCTGAAAAAAAAAAATCCACTAGATCTTTCGGTGTGTTGTTGACTTCTATTTCGGAGTGTACTCCTCAATCCTTCATCCAGAGTTCATTCTCATTCCGATTCCGAAATCTTTGTAAGTAACTAAAAACCCTAATTTGTTTTTTGTATAGTTGATTTTGACTGTTTTATTATGTAGTATAGTACAAATATTGTAGGTTAGGGTTATTGAAGTAGTAATTTTGGAAGTACTTCAAGTATTGTAGGTTAGGGTTTACTAAATGTTGAGTTTTTGAGATGCTCAATTTCTTAAATATTCAATGATTTACGTTTGAAGTCGGGGTTATGAAGATCTTGATACACTTAATTTTGGTGCTTGTTGCTCATGCACTCAATTTTCCTAATTCACGGGGATATCCTAATACACTAATCTTTGGTGCTTCTTGCTTATTGAAAATCCTAATTCACTAGCAGATCTCTGCTCATGCACTCATTTTTTCTACTGAAAATGTTGCTGATTAGTCTTCGTTAATGTGTACAGGCCAATGGATCCTGCACAACCATCTTCTTCGCATGGTGTTAGTGCTTCGTCTACGCCTTCATTTGGACCACGGGGACATCCGGGTCCATTAGATCCTACAGTTCTGTTTCTCCAGGAAGACCACCGTTCACAGGCCGTTTGGACCGGGAATGTGGAGAAGATGAGTTTTAGGACGCACAAGGTCATGCCTGTCCTCAAGAACTGTATTGCTATGGAACATTATTTAGTTAGCAGTGGGTTTAGCGGTATGTCAAAGCTGACCAAGATACAGTGTGATCACGCCTTGCTTACCGCACTGGTAGAGCGATGGAGGCCGGAGACACACACCTTCCACTTACCGTGCGGCGAGATGACGGTCACCCTACAAGATGTAGCGGTGATTTCGGGTCTTCCAATTGACGGGGTGGCCGTCACAGGCAATCTGATGTTCAACAAGGTTGCACTAGCACGAGATTATTTGGGGTTGGATGTTGATGAAGTTGACCACGGCATATGGGTTGGGGAATCCATTAGGCGTTCATTCCTAGAAGATAGTTTCACTCACATTCGAGTCGCACCTGTGCATACGGACATCGAGATCCAGAACTACACGCGGGCATACGTACTGTCGATGATTGGAGGGATCCTATTCCCTAACTCTTCAGGTGACGTAGTCCACTTCATGTATCTTCCATTGATAGCTGACCTACAGACGGCCGGCAGGTATAGTTGGGGAAGTGCAGCTCTAGCCTCCCTTTATCGTGCACTCTGCAACTGTTCGTTGGGTTCGATTCAGATGACCGGGCCGATGTCCATCCTGCAGATTTGGTGTTGGGAAAGAATACATCTCGGCCGACCCTGTGTGACAGTACTATCAGAGAGTTGGAGGGATGTACATGATAATCCCGTGATGAGAGCTCCTCTTGGTGCATACTGGGCGGGGAAGCGTACGTGGAGGGATAACCCACGTGGTGTCCTAACTTATTACAGGGACGAGCTAGATCAATTGAGGGACGAGCTCGTCAATTGGACCCCGTACACGGATGAGAGACTGGCTCGTCTACCACCTATTTGCACTGCTCATGCGCAGTTGTGGTTGACCTTAGCTCCGCTGGTGAATTTCTCAGTAGTGGAGTTTTATTATCCCGGCCGTGTTCTTCGGCAATTCAATGCACAACAACCCGTCCCCGTGAACACATTATACGATCGTAGACTACACAACATCACGGGCCAAGGTCGTTTACCGAACATGGATTGGGCCGATCACCACCGCGCGTATGTAGGAGCATGGAATGAGCGGAGGTATGAGTTGGTAGTCGAGGGTGTTGAGTATCCGTACGATGGATCAATGCAAACTACTTATATGGCGTGGTACCATCGCATAACGCGAGTTTATATCCAACCCAAAACGGATTTTCCAGCCGGCATCCAAGAACCTATACCCGCGATTCATGTTGAACCACCACCCGCATTTTCGTCATCACAGCCGATGTACCAACCGAAGGCCTCATCATACCGTATAATGGTAAGTTAGATTGTTTGTTAAATTTGAATTATTTCGTTCCGTTCTACTTGCGCATCTTCACTTACAATATATATCGTTTACTATTATAGATAGAAAGCACATGGGACATGGCTAGAAAATGTGCGAATGTGTTGAAGAGCAATGCCAATAAGGCATGCAAAGAATTGGCACGAGACCTCCTGTGCAATTGTCGTACCTCTCTTGAAGAGGTTGGAGATGGTCCTCGTTTCAATGAACTTATGCGTTCAACCGAAGCTCCACGCCATCAAGAACGGCCTACCGCTAGCCAAGCTTCACCTCCACCACAACCAGCTTTGCAATTGGGACCCCCATCAGAGCGTCGAAGACACAAGACCGTTCGTGATCCTCCACCGCAAAGCCAATTGGCAAATTCGGAGATTGAAGAAGGAGGAGGCGGCGAAGAAGGAGGAGCTGGTCCAAGTGGACCCCCAACGCAAGAACAACGGGAACGTAGGCGGAAAGTCCCGGCGCGGATGAGGAAAGCACCCAAACATTACACTCCAGGATAATTGGTAGAAACAAACTAATTGTCTGTGAAATTGATGTAGTTTTTAAATTTGAACTTGATGTAGTATTTAAATTTGATGTAGTTTTTAAATTTGAACTTGAAGTTGAAGTTGATGTAGTACTTATTGAACTTGATGTATTATTTAAATTTGAAGTAGAATGTATGTGGAGTTTTGTTTAACTTTGTCCAAGCGGAAGTTGATGTAGTACTTATTGAACTTTGTATTTGAAGTTGAAGTTGATTTAGTACTTATTGAACTTGAGGAATTCTGTGCATGTATATAAATCAGAAAATTTGTATCTGTTCATTTATTTTTTGAATTCAACTCACAAAAAATAAATAGTAGTTGATGTGTATCTGTGCATGTATCTGTGTATATTTGAAGTTATTTGATTTTTTTTGATTTTTGAATTCTGACTGATGCATTTTTAGTTCTGTGCATGTATCTGTGCATGTATCCTCTTGATGAATGAAGCTTAAATTGAAGTATGAATGAAGCTGAAATTGAATTGAGAACTGAATGTATCTGAGTTTAAAATTTGAAGTATGAATGAAGCTGAAATTGAAGCATGTCTGAGTTTAAAATTGAATTTGAAGTATGAATGAAATCTGAGTTTGAAGCATGTCTGTAAAGTCAAAAAGAGAGGATAAACGATGCCGTTATTCACAATAACGGCATAGTAATCCTGTAACGTTATTGCGGAACACGGCATCTTCATATAGGGGAAATTAGAAAATTTATACTTCCTGCCAAAAGTTTCTGTCTCCACAGACGTGTTTCAGAATAACGGCATCTATCAAGCATGCCGTTATTCTGAAGCACGGCATTAGTTATGAATGCCGTTATTCAGAAAAACGGCATTAGTTTTGCAACAAAATTTGATTTTTTGAACAATCTGGCAAACATACTGTCTACACAGTCGTTCTTCAGAATAACGGCATGCAAATAACATGCCGTTATTCATGAGCACGACACCAGTTCAAAGATCTGTGCATGTTTTCTGTGCATGTTTTCTGAACTTATGGTAGTTTGGAACAAATCTAATCATACCCACCACTCAATTTAAACATACAAATCACACAACACTTATCATAATAAACAATAACAATTATAGAGAGGTACGACACAGATAATGATCTAAATTAGTTCATACAAACAATTACAAAAAGTGGATATGTAGGCTCCAAACAACATGATATTAATTCAAGTAATTCAAACGTAAACAAACAACATGAAAATAATTCAAGTAATTCAAACGTAAACAAACAACATGAAAATAATTCAAGTAATTCAAACGTAAACAAACAACATGAAAATAATACAAATAATCCAAACGTAAATTACTCAACATTAACAGAGAACATAAAAATAATCCAGATAATTCAAACGTACATTACTCAACAAACAACAGACAACATGAAAACATTCAACTAACATATGACAACTAAGCTGAAAATATTCAAGTGCGGGTAGATTGTGAAGTCCCCACACTTTGTACATTCTTACAACTGCGTCTATTGTGTCCGCTCACACCACATTTTGAACATACTTTTCCACTAGTCCCTCCTTCTCGAGCGTCCATGTCATTGCGGATACGAGTACTCTTAGGCCTCCCTTTGACCCGGCGAAGACTAGGATCAACAATTAGTACCGGTGCGCTTTGGGTAGGCCAGTAAGATTCGTCAGGGAAAGGATTGAAAGATGGTTCCCATGTTTTTGCTAACGCGTCTGTAGAGTAGAAAGGATCTATGTATGGTTGATAATCAAGCGCCCGGGAAGCACATGCCGCTAACACATAAGAGCATGGAACGTGGAACAATTGAAATTTCCCACACGTACAAGTTCGGCCTTCTAGGTCCACCGTATGCCAATGCCCACCCTTTTGATATCCACCGACAATTCTAATGCCCGTTTTCACCCCAAAGACACCATCGCGATTATTGAACATTATGGCTTCATGTAAATTTGATTTTTCACGCCGGGCATCAATAAGATCCTGGATTCGTGGTGCCCATAGTTTACCTTCAGCGATAAGTGTCTGTGCGGCCTCACGGCGGTCGGTGAAATACATGTTCAGACGGAAAAATATTTGCTCCACAATTGCGGTGACAGGTAAGCTACGAACACCTTTTAGAACCGAGTTGAACACTTCGGACAGATTTGTTGTCATAATACCATATCTACGCCCACCATCAGCAGTAAGTGCCCACTTCTCAATTGCTTTCTCCTTAACCCAATTAGCCGCATCAGCATTGCTAGCTTCAAGTTGTGCCATCTTTTCCTCATACTTTCTCCACTGATTTTGACTAGCAATTACCTTTAATTTATTCATCAAAAATTTCGAACCAAATTTTTTATGAAAATTGCTAGCAAAGTGCCGCATACAATACCGATGATATGCAAAAGGTTCCCTCCACGTGCCAAACTCATTTCCCATTGCTGATAAAATACCGGCATGTCGATCCGAGATGACGCAAAGACCTTCACGTTCTGTCACATAGCACCGAATACAGTTCATGAACCATGTCCATGTTTCTATACTTTCGCCGTCAACAAGTGCAAATGCAAACGGAAACAACCTACCGTTTGCGTCTGGTGAAACCGCAATCAACAAGCAGCCTTTGTATTTTCCGTACAAATGAGTACCGTCAACACTTATAACTGGTCTACATGATTTGAATCCTTCAATCGAGGGACCGAATGACCAAAAAACACTCTTAAATGTTTCTATACCCGGCCCAGTCGTAGTTTTCGCCCACTGTACAGCCGTACCCGGATTTGAAGCTTGAATTGCATTGAATAGGTATGGTAATTTAGTGTACGCTGTTTCAAAAGAACCATATAGTTTCTCAATTGCTTTATGTTTTGCCTTCCAAGCTTTCCAATACGATATTGTGTATTGGAGCCTACCCTTCACCTGCCCAATTATGGCTCTTGGTGTTACTGTGAGTTGTTCCCTCAGAGTATCTATTATCAGCATCGATACAACCGTCGAGTCAATTTTGCTGTGATCCTGAGTCAATGTAGGATTCACACATGTGTGTACACCTTCAAGTTGTTTTACCACAAAATAATCATGACCTTTGGGAATAATTGCACGCAAGCGCCATGGACAACCGACTACATTTTGAAGTGATGGATTTTCTGCAATCTGCTCGGCTGAACGGTTGATGGGAGCGTATTTACATCTCACATGGTATAGACAACGATCTGATTTTACCGTCACGAATTCCCTGTGGTTCTTCACGGCATACATCTTGACTTGATGTTGTAGAGCATCTTTGGATGGAAATCTTTGACCTATGAAGAGTTCATCCAAGTTGGAAGACCCAATGGAAGACTGGCCATGTTCATGTACGGTGGCACGGGACATCCATTCACTTGACTGCGATCCACGCATAGCTGGACCAGTGTCCTGACTTGGCAACACGCGGGCATTGTTAACCGGCACATGAACATTGGCGTCAACAACCGGCACTTGAACATTGGCAGCAACAACTGGAGCTTCAAGGGCGATCTCCTCATCATCATCCTCGAGACCGCGTACCTCATCTTCTTCCTCCTCTACCAAGTCGTTATTTACAACGGCGTTATCAAAGTCTGTCAAAGCAATGCCAGCTACCAAAAAATTTTGTGGCAATGGGGTCGGATGTAGCGGCTCGTATTCGGAGGAAACAGGTTCCGTTGGAGTTGTGCTAGTATCTCCAACAGTATTAGAAATCCTTGCGTGTGACTCTTCAGATGGTCTCAGAATCCTAGTTGGCCTTGGACCGTCGATAACAACTCTTGTAGAATTTGGAAGCCTCGTTTGATCAACATATAACTCAACTATATTCCAACCACAACTTGGATGAAGTGTCCTAAGCAGGACAGACCTCAGAGAACTGTCACTGTCTATGGATACCAACATGAAGTACTGCCCATCCCCTTTACCAGCAGAATAACGGGCTCTCAAACTCAGAGTCATTTCACTTCTGTCCCACTTGGTTACTTCATATATCTTATCTGTTAATTCTGAGTAACCAAAATTGGGGGTAGCCCAAATCATTACAGGATCGACGTCACTATAAGAATATCCAATTTTTGGATCCTTAATAACTTCAACCCCAAAATATAACCATATAGGGATATCAAATTCCATACCTATGCATAAAAATTAAAACATATTCAAATCATTCACTACTCAAAATGTGACGAATCTTTGAAATAAAAATCAAACATAAGGTTAGTATGATAATACCTTTCAAATGATACCAAAAAAACCACCGGCAAGGTTTTCGTTGATGAGGAAGACTGAAAATGAGAGTGGGAGTGAGGAATTAGGATGTATGGAATTTTATAGGACTCAAATGGTTGAAAATTTTTGATTATGAGATCTAGGGTTTTTGGGTAAAAGGGGTGATGTGAGAGAGATGCGTTTTACAAATCAGAAGGGGAAGAATAGGGGAGAAAAAAGGGGGCTACGCTTATAGGGATTTGTGCAAAAAGTAAATAACTGATGCCGTTATTCTGAAAAACGGCATCAGTACAAACGATGCCGTTCTCGGGAATAACGGCATCAGTTCATTCCTTTTTTGCTTTCCAATCTCGAGACAAGATTAACAAAGTAGAGTTCTAAACTAAAAGACACCAATGCCGTTATTGGGAATAACGGCATGGCAATTTTCTCAAATAGAGATGCCGTTATTGGGAATCACGGCATGCAATTAGCTGATGCCGTTATTCCCAATAACGTTTGTTGCTGACGTGTCACAGACAAGGGCAGATGGCTAAATATTTTCGAAACAAGGGCAGTTCGCTAATTATTTTCAAAAATAGGGGTATTTCGGCAAAATTTTCACTTTTATTCTTGTACCCCCAAATAGAATAGCGGAAAAAGGAACAAAGACAAAAGAAGAAAGAAAAGTCATAAGTAAAAATCTTCCTTTCCAAGTGTTGTACAACATATGGCCCACTTGACAATAGCTACCATTAGTTGAACACACCACAGTCGTGACGAATGTTCCCAGCGGAACCTGTTTTAACCCCAATCTGCCCCATTTTGGTAATTGCGGAAACAAAAGCTTGATTGAAGGCCTGTGGGTTCTGAGCAAAGAGGTTGACCGTAGGCCTAGATCGGGCATCAGCGAAGAGGACCTGGTCGGAGGTTAAGAGGCCCATGCCTTGCTGGAGGTTCTTGAAGTACTGGTTGTCAAAGGTGTTGGGGGTGATAGGGTCAAAGTTGATGGCCACCCTGGGGTCCACATTCTTGGGACATTGACCACGTAGTTGCGACACATACTTCCTGTTCATCACTGGGTCCACGGTGTAGCGAGGGGGTAGGAAGTTGTAGATGCGGTTGGAGAATTTGCTGCAGTGTGAGAAGCCTAATGTGTGAGCAGCTGCATTATTTGGGGATGATAACACAAGTTAAATTAGTCCCAATGCCGACATTAACTATAAATTCATGTGCATAGGTCAGTGAGCGAGAAGAGATAACAGTGGATTTAGATTCTCTCCAAATTGCAAGAAAATAAAAGAGAATATTTATAAATAATATCGGCAACATATATGATATGTCCTTGAAAAGTGTACTTAGCTGAATGGTTTTTTATTATATTATTATGGAGAGTTGTATTTAAATACCCTGGTTAATTTCTAAGCAGTAAGAATGTGACATCTGGATTTTTTTTTTGGAAGATTAATCTGATCTAAGTAGATATCTCTAATATTAACGAGTGAGTTGGGGTTCAAACAAATAAACATTTTTTATTATTTTTTTGTCATCAAACAAATTCGTGCGTCGCACGCACACCTCCATCTGCAAATCAAAATTTTCAAAGTTTTCAAACAAACAAACATTTTTAAAATATATTTTTCACCAATCAAGCCCGTGCATTGCACGCGCACCCCCCTCTCCATTTATTTCTATTTATTAACACGTACATCACACGTGCAAATCAAAGTTTTCAAAATTTTTATTTAATTTTTTTGGGAATTACGTGTATCACCTATTTAACTTCAACTTTTTAAAATAAAACACCACTTTCTCATCAAACAAACCCGAACATCACACGTACAACTCAAACTTTATTTATTAACACGTGCATCACACGTGCAAATCAAAATTTTTTCGTCAACATCCTTTAAAACTTAAGAGTATTGCCCGTTCAACTCCAACTTTTTTTAAAAATTAAGACATTCATCGTGCATGCTAATTACTACCGACTTACGTATATCGCACGTTTAACTCCAAGTCTTTATTAAAATGACATGGGTACAGAATGTCAGACCTATAAAAAGGGCCACAAATTTTCATAACCCACCTTTGAAATAGATTTATGCATCAAACTGATCTGCTTTGTTAATAAACCAGCGCCATTTAAAGTTTGATCGTTTTATTAAGTAGATTTTTGAAAAGGGTTTCTAATAGCGTCACTATATCCCACTTTATCGCAACATATGAATAACCGTTTTTGTTTCTAAGAGCATCTCCAACTGTGCTAGCCATTTTGGCTTCTTAGACCATCTCCAACGGGATCGCTATTTCCCTCAAATTAACCAAAATAGCGATAATATCCCAAAAAATCCTCTCCAACGGCCTCGCCAAATCGATCACGATCCTGGCGATTTGATTTTTGCTCGCGATCCGCTTGCAAAATCTGGTGAGTTTGACAATCGATAGGAAGCTCACCAAACTCCTTCCTCTCTTTCTGCCGAAGATCAAGGGAATTTCCAACGGTTCTATTTTTTCCTGATGATTTAAATCAACAATGATATTTCTTCAATTTGTTCTTGGCAGATTGCTGCTCCTTCTTGTTCATCGGGTTCTTCTTCATCAGGTAAAAATTGTTTTTTTTTTGGTTTGGAGAATGGAGTTTATATGATCTGCACTGGAATTACCGTGAATGGAGAATGGAAAATATGTAATAGAATGGAGAATTTGAAATTTATAACTTAAAGTTTATAAAAATCTGTACTTGAAGTTTATAAAAAAATTTACTTGAAGTTTATATGATTTGCTGAGATGAATATGTAATAGAATGAAAAACTTGAAGTTTTATGATTCTGTAACTTGACCTGAAGTTTAAAGTTGACCTTCAAGTTATCATATAAACTTGAAGTTCAAGTCTGTAATTTGATTCTGATAACTTGAAGTATATAACTTGAAGTTTATATTTACAGACTTTATCATATATTTCAACTTTATCAGATAAACTTTAGATAAACTTGAAGTTTAAAACTTGAAGTATTATAAACTTCATATTAACATTCTGATAAGTTATCATATTTACAGACTTTACCATATTGTAAAAAACTATTCCATTTCCACAAGGTAATAAGAATAAATATTTTGCTGAAGCTCAAGAATCAGCAAGGAAGGATGTAAAGCAAGCATTCGGTGTTCTTCAAGCACGTTTTGCAATTGTTCGTGGACCAGCACATTTTTGGGATCAATAGACGCTTCATGATATTATGACAGCATGCATAATAATGCATAATATGATAGTCGAAGATGAGAGAGAAGATAATAATAAGGATTTTAACTGAGTTGACGATAGAAATGTAGTCATTTTAAAAATAGATTATTATAACTATTTATTAGTAAATAAAAATTAAAATATTTATGGCTAGCCAAAATAGATAGCATGGTTGGAGTGTGGACTTTTTTTGCTAGCCAAATTATCCATTTGTTATCTATTTTGGCTATTCTAGCTAGCCAATGAATAACAATTAGATAATTTGACTAGTAAAAAAATCAACACTCCAACCATACTAGCTATTATAGCTAACCATAGATATTTTAAAGATCAAAATAGAATAAAATAAAAATATAAAACTCAAGCCCATAAAAACCCCAAGCCCAAAATAAAAATCTCAAGCCTAAAAAAGAAAGAAAACTGATTGTGATTTCGCGATCTGTTGAAGGTCGCAAGTTCTGGAGCCATCTTGTGATCGTGATTTCTTCTGATCTCAATGTTTTTTTTTGTTTTTTTAAAAACTTTTTTTGAGAGGCGGAAAAAGCAGAAGGGAAGTTTAGCTAGCGATACAAACTCACTAGATATAGCGAGCAAATATGAGAAATTTATTTTAGCGAGTGGTTTTGCGAGTCACGTTGGAGTATTTTTTTGTCTCTAAATTAACTATTTTTGGCTAAAATTGAGAGATGACTAACGTGGTTGAAAATGGTCTAACAGGGTAAACAATTTGCCTTAAAATTAACCAAGACGAGTTTAGTTAGTTAGAAGAGAAGAAGTGAGTCTTCAATGAATTTGTTCACATGTTTAACTTTTTTATTGTGATAGATGAAAGACAAAAGGAGGAAGTTCTTCTGAACAAGTACTTCCCATCTATAGGGATAACAACATTTGTATCATGCATTGGGGTATTTGTTTGTTTGTTTGTTAATTATTATTACTACTTACGGGTGTTTGCTCATGATATTTTTGATAATCTACGGGTCTTTGTTGATAATGTCCCATATTTATGATAATGATTTTACAGTTGATATAGACCATTTACATGTAGGAAAATAAATCTCACAAATTTGCCTACTTCCATCAAGGTATGTAGATATGCAGCTGTTGACAACGCTTTTTTTTATTGGTTCTTGAAGTTAGCTAGTAGTTAATGAAGATTCTCTCTACTGTATAATAACTCTTAACTTGCCCAAAACCCAGCCAATCAAATCTCAGTGACAGCCCAGCCAACCAATCTTACAGTGTTGTCGCAATAGGTGTACAAAGTAAGAACATACTCAGGCTGTGAGTCGAGGGAGATTGCCGGAGAACTAGTAAAGGTTACCCTTAACAGTAGCCTCAGGATCATCCCAAAGGAGGTGAACTGGCTCTGACAATGGTGCACCATTGCTAAAGTGTTGCGAGGCCAACTATGGGAGAATCAACTGAGAGATGCTCTCAACAAATGGTTACCTTCACGGGAACATTGGAAGTGGATGGTCAAAAGTATGGGTTACCTCCAATTCCTTGTGTTCTTGCCGTTGCCTGAAAAACTCATTCAAGTAACCGATTCATCAGAATCTTTGGACTTCGGGCGCTTCTAGATTGGAGCGGAGCTACCCAGCGGCGAACTCTTCTGGATATGAATCCATAATGTGTTATACCATTGTTCGAAGAAAGAGAGCTTTGAGGAGATCATGGCAAACTTTGGGTCGATTGTGGAGATAGATCCGATGAAGAACTAGAGGCAGAAGACCTACGACCTGAAGTAGCTGAAGGAATAGGAGGGGTATTTCTTCGAGGAGGAGAGTGAAGAATCTTCATACGAGCTAAACTCGCACGACCAAAAGACTCATAATGAGTGACAACACTAGATTCAGAAGTAAGATCAACATCATAGAAGTTGAAAACATGAGTAAGTATTGCACCAAAAGGAAGAAAAGAAGTATGAGCCTTATGAAGACGATTAAAAATGACTCGACTCCAATTTATTTGGATGTTGCCAAAAATTGCATAGATAGCTTGTTACAACTCATGGGAAAATTGATCGTAACTCCCTATTTTAAGGATAATATTATACGACAAAATTCTTGCAACTAGCTTAGCAAGTGGTGGCTCTGATACCAAGTGTTGGATCCTGTAAGCAAGGCAAAATAACACTAGAAGGGGGGGGGGGGGGGTGAATAGTGTTGTATAAAAATTAATTAAGAAAATGAACTTTTCGTTGATTCTTGGTTTTGATGACTACAACACAATGCAAAGTTGTGCTATCACTTATATATTGCAGGGTGTATCAAAGACAATACCATGGTGCAATACACGAAGGCAAAGTTGATCCAATGAAGCTTTCAAGAGAATTGATCAATCCACAAAGAACTTAGTTCAAGCCACTTTTGATCAAGCAAGCTTCAAGACATAAAGACAATGGCTCAAGCTCAAGTCAGAGACTCAAGTTCAAGACAAGACTAGTGCTTCAAAATGTTTTGTATTAAGGTGTCTTGTAACAATTGTAATTTTTATTCTTTGAGTCTTAGAAATGTTGTAATAGCCTTGTCACACACACACTCACACATATCTTTTAATATTTGAGTGTTTACAAAAGTTAAAAGGTCAAAACAAACTTGAATAAGATCAGCTGTTGAGTACCAGTTGACCATTCTTCGGAACCAGTCGACTGTCTTAGTATGAAACTGTCTGAACTCATACAAGCTCTGACCAGTCGACTCATTATGGCAACCCAGTCGATTGTTCCAACCATTTCGACAGTTTTTTGATTTCAAAACTTGTTTTTCAAATTCAAAACAATTTCTATCCGTTTTAATTCAGTTTTAGGAACTGTTCTTCAACGTTCCTATGATTCCTCTCTATAAATAGAGCATAGGAATCACCATGGAAAGGCTCCAAGCATTCTCTCAAGTTTTAAAGCTTTTGTTTTTAAAAAGAACAAGTTTCCTAAGAAGCATTCATAATCTCTAAAAATCAGTCTAGTATAACATTGAATTCGTTTTAGACTGATTTCAGAAGTTGACCTATTAGCCTCTATACAAAATCACAATCACAAACAAGGCTATAGGTTGTTTTAACTCTTTTTTTGTTGTTTTTCACTCTCGGGTTGTGAGAGTGGTCCTCTCGGTTGGAGAGTAGGGCTCTAGGTTGTAGAGTCAGGTTTTTACTATAGGTTGTAGAGTGGGTGTGCTCTCTCTAGTGGTGAGAGGTCTACGGGTTTGGCAAAGTTGTTGTCAAATGCCGTAGGGTATTCTTGTATTTTCTTCAAGAATAGTGGAAAATCTCAAGTGGGTTGCTTGGGGACTGGATGTAGATCGGGAGGACTGAACCAGGATACATCACTGTGTACTATGTGGTTGACTCTCTTTGTGGTTGTGTTTTCTTCACTTGCATTTCAATTCTTCTGTGTTTTATTCGAAAACTTGTTTGGCAAATCGACTGAGTCTTCTTTATAAGTCAACTGATCAGACTTGTTTAAAATACTCTTCGAATACTTGTTTGGTAAGTCGACTGAGTTTCTGCTATAAGTCCACTGATCAGACTTGTATGAAATACTTTTCTTATCTGACGCCCCAGTCGACTGTATTCTCCTTTTAAGTTGACTGGACAAAACGAAAAGTTCATTTTCTTAATTAATTTTTATACAGCACTATTCACCCCCCCTCTAGTGTTATTTTGCCTTGCCTATAGGATCCAACAAGTGAGGGTGATAACTCCCAGCCCAGATTTGATAATCATGCATAATTTTGGAAAATTCAAAGCCTTCGACGAGTCGTATTTGATCAGATTCATACTCGAATAAGGCAGAAGCACTGCAACAAGACACGGAGAAGGAGACGCAAAATTTCTCGACGATAGAGAGGGATGGGAGGATGTACAAGGAAGTAGCCTCGCCGAAGAGGGTTCCGGCCATAGATGGGGCTCATGAGGTGGAGATGTTGCATAATTCAGGCGGAGATGGCACCGTCGACAACTGCCATTGGAGGTCCGGAGTCGACTTCGATTCGAATAGATAATGCCAAATCAACGATGAATGGCTCAGATTTGTGATCCAGATCCAACGATGCTGAAGTGGTCACAGTAACTAATTCTGTTCAAACTCTGCAAAAGGGTGGTCTATAAAACACTCCTACCTATGCGTCGAGTGCTGGAAAAGAAAAAAGGAAAAGTAGAAGGAGAAGAAGCGAACATGCTGTTTTACAGGGACGCATGGAAGAGGAAAAGTTCAAATTCCCTTTGACCAAGTCAATAGCCACTCCAATTGTGACACCTGGCAGGCTTGGTGGGTTACAGATGGACAAAAACGACAACAAGGAGGTTGGATTTGAAGGGTAAAACTAGGGTTTATTAAGGCGGTTAACACATGCAGCGAAAGCGATATAATGCGCAAACAACAGTGCAATACAATTTTTTTTTCTAATAAGCCAGAATCATTATGAATAAAAACGAATTAGATCAAAATAGAAAGATTTTGGATTACCTTTCATCAATGCCAAGAACTTCTTCAGGGTGGTTTCAGTAATGAGAGTCCCAAGTGTTCGTCCTCCAACGATGATCTATGCCAAATCTTTCTTGGAATAGTGTGTCATCTTTCTCTCACTCTCTTTTGATTAGTATGAGAATGAGTCACACTCTTCTCTTATTTTCTTCTTGTATATAGAGGATGAAATATTCTTCCCTATTTATAGGGGATTGGAGGCCATATCCTTATATGGTATGCATTCTTTTTTCATATCAAAAAACATTCCCAAAATATTTGCCCATATAACTATTAACCATAAAGAGATATCTTCATATCTCTTAGTTAAGACATTATATCATCTCAAATATTTATTAGTTATGAATTCAAATATTCTAACTATTGAAATATTCTAAAAAAGAGAGTATTCATCATTTAATCATGAAGAACAAAATTTATTTATCTCATAAACAAATTGACAACCATATGACATTCCGTGCTAGCAGAACTATTTGTCATATTTAATATATCTTCATATATCAAATTATTTGATTATGAACTTTATCAAATAAAATCCCGAATTGAATTTTCCAAAAAAATGCTTGTATTGCGTGTGACCCATTGTGCCTCATATTAAGCCAGTAGTGAACATATTAAATTTCTTTATTTCTCCATAAGTCATGAGTGACGTCTAGTAAAGTGTCATGACTACCCAGATAATGTGAGTTTGATCACTAAAAACAATTATACTCTTTAGTGATTAGTTTCCGTACAATTAAATACTCCGATCATACAATGTTACCAAAAGCTTATAGTACAGATTAATGTCATACCTTAATAACTTAATCATATGTATCTAATACGTTAGTGGCTGACTCAAATGAATACTTAGAAACTCCTTTCTAAAATTCATCTTGCTATGTGCATAGACTTCCGAGTCAACACTTTATAAAATCACATATGTCAATGTCTTCTTCTAATAGAAGTGATCGACTTTATTGATTGCTCACCCACTTCCATAAAAGCCTCTGTATCCCCAGAATATCCTACGTATGTCTTAGAAATTTTTGCTAAGAAATAAACCAAAGTATAGATTGATAGACACAAAATGCTATGAACATCTCAGGTCTTAGGATTACTTGTATCCACTATCACCCAATGAATTATTTATAGACATTTATTTAGACAATCCATTAGATATTTCTTTTAGTGAGTCAGTTCAATGAACTAAACCGTTTAGCACTTAGACTCTTATATTAATGAATCTACATAAATAATTGTGAGATCAATTATTCTCTACTTTAGAGCATAAAACAAGTGTACTAGTCTTACCACAATTACCGATGTCCAATTTCGGTAATCCTATGACTAGGAACGTTTTAGATTAATTGTATTAAGTTTATGTCTCACTAGTATGATCTCATCATGACCCTAAACACATTTAATTAATCCATAGAGTTCATCATAACAGTAAATAATTTACATAAATAAGAATAAGCAGCATATGATGAATAAAACGTCTCAAACAACTTTATTAATCATGAATAATGTTTACTAGAGAATTTTTCAATTACAACTCATGGGATTGACTGTAGGGCACATTTCTAACAAGATTGAAGGGAGCTTCGAAAACAGGATCGGGTGGGCTAGGCCTTACTGGGCTAGGCTTGGATTATGGGTCTATGGAAGGGTCCATTTCGAAAATAAATCAAGATATTAATCCAGTTGCGCTACGGGCCCCAAAGACGGCGTGCTGTTGTAGGAAGCACAGGATGCACGCACGGCTGCTCATATAATTGGGAATTTTGTATCTAGGCCGATTAGAGAATTCTGGCCCATGAAGGAATCTTATTTGGTTGATGGTCCTCTAGAATGGAACATGCCAAAGGAAAATATGAATAATACAGAGAAAAGGGATATTGGGCCTAAGGGGGGTCCAACCAGATCTTGAATAATGATTTGCTCATCTCTTTTGGGTCCATGATTGGGTTGGGGTTGATTTCCACACTATTGTTTACTTCACCATATGATCTCACACATAGAACACTGATTGAAAGTTAGGAGGGCATGTAGGCATGCATAAATCTAGAGGATGATGATCTGTGTACAGAGGAAGACTCAGACTATGAAGAGGAGATCATCGAAGACACTCAATGAAGTCTCGTTACTACACCAGAGGTAGTTCTATCTACGTTCCCACTGTCGATGACAGACTCATAGGCCAACCCCGAAGTTCAGCGAAAGACTCAGGGCTTAAGGTGCAAAAGGTGTCCAAGAGGGCTCATGAGGAGTCCATGGGAGACTATTTGGAGATAGCAGCTGTCGCCAATACGGCTAAGACCGATGGTGGAGGTACTCGTAATTTTTTTAGTATCAATTCTTAACTTCATGTCTGATTCAGATATCTTTAAACTTGTTAAAACTTGTGGTCTGGCGGTTGACGATATATATGGTAATGCTTTCCTTCTCAATAAGATTGGAGATTGGGAACACGAAAGAGAGTCCTTAGGGATGACCCTATCAACCAACGTTACGCAAATCCAATCTAGTCATCAATGAGTGTCATTCAATGGAATGTTAGTGGTCTGGAAGACCAGGGTAAGTAGGAAATGGATAGGGACGTTATCAACACATTCAAGGTGGGCATTGTAGGGCTTCAAGAAATCTACGCTCTAGATAGCGTCTAGACTTACTCGAATTGAGGGGAATATGATCAAGACTTGGAGGATTAATCCTTCAATCATGGCATATCTATTGTCTTTAACTCTGACCTATTTAATTGTTTAGATGAATTCCATGGGGAGTTCTCGCTGTCAAATAACTGGAATCAAACAATTACTGTAGTTTATGGGCTAAACTTAGCTACTGCTAGGACAACGTTTTGAGCACCGGGGCAGAGGCTTCAGCGATGCTGACAGAGAAGTGTTTAATAAAGTCATCACAGACTTGGAGCTAATTGACATTCCAATCACCGATAGACTTTTTACATAGTCTAACATGCAAGTAATCTCTTTAATGGCGAAACTAGGTAGGTTACTTGTCTCGCAAGATTGGGAGGTTAAATTCCCTTTAGCTTGCGGCAAGTCTCTACCGAGACCTACGTCAGATCACATCTCCATAGTTCTCTCCATTGGTGAATTGAATGCTAGAAAACCAACAAAATTCAAGTTTGAGAAGGCATGGCTAGAAATTCACGGTTTTCACCATCTAATCTTCAAAAATTAGGTTCTTTCCATTAGGGGAACAGAAGTAGCAGCCGTTTGGTGTGAGAAAATCAGTAGATTACTGTCCAAGCTTGGGAAATAGAACCATACCAGATTTGCAACAATCAGGAGAGCTAAACAGACTTTTCTGGAGGACATCGATGACCTGGAAAAAGTGGAGGAGACTAGGGATCTCACGAAAGTGGTGCAAAATTGGCTGCTAAAACTTAGGGAGGACATTGCTTAATTATATAAATAAATTAGAAGAAATTAAATGGCAACAGAGGTCGAAAATTTCGTGGCTCAAAGAGGGAAGCTAATACAACCTTCATCCATCAAGCAACTAGTGCACGTCGGAGTTCTAACCTTATCCTTTCAGTGTAGAAAGAGACCGAAGTTGTTCAAGAAGAGGGGGAAGTAATATAGGTCTTCCAGAATCATTACAAAAATCTTTTTGAAGGTAAAATAGATTTTAGAATGCCACTCTGAGAGGAGTTCTGGTAGGATAGATCATGTGACCTATTCCAGGCCATGGCCTCTATCGAAGCACCATTCACGGAAGAGGAGGTGAAGGAGGTTATCTCTCAAATGGGCGGGGAGAAAGCGCTGGGTCCAGATTGATTTTTGATACTTTTCTATCATACATTCTGGGAAGATATTAAAGGTGATCTGTTAGCGGTTATGGTAGAGTTCTGATCATAGACTAAAACTGGGCATAATTAATTTGGCAGAAGTAGTCCTTATCCCAAAGAAGGAGGACTCACGAAAGGTGGGAAACTACCACCCCATTAGTCTCCTCAGTTGCTCGGTCAAGATAATCATCAAGATCCTTGCTAACAGATTAGGAGGGGTAATGGACATGTTGATTAGTAACGAACATGCTAGTTTCATCAATGGGTGATGCATCCTAGACTATGTAGCCACAACGGAGGAAACAATTCACCAATGCCACATCTCAAATGAAAAGAGCTACATGTTGAAACTAGGCTTTGAGATTTGGTTGAATGAGATTATCTACTGGAAGCAATCAAAAGTAGGGTTTTTGGAGATAGATGGATCAGATGGATTAGATGGATCCGTCATTGTCTCAATACTAGTAAGATGTCTATTGTGGTTAATGGGACGGTTGTTCCACCATTTTCATGTCGACAAGGGTTGAGGCAAGGTGATCCACTATTGCACTCCTATTTATAATCGTTACGGACGTCCTGAAGTCCATGTTGGACAATTGCAAAGACACTGGATGGATATCCCCATTTTCCAGGGGAAGAAACCGCTCAGGGTGCACCATTTTTTAATACGTAGATGATACCTTATTGTTTGAAAACGGGGATCTAGGAGAAACTACCACTTTCAAAGGTGCATTGTATTGTTTTGAAGCATATGAGTCAATTTCCACTGTAGCGCTCTTATCTTTATTGCTATGCTTGTAGAGGAGGTGGAAGTATGTGCAACCATACTAAACTACGAACTTGATAACTTTCCTATCACGTATTTTGGGCTTCCAATTAGTCCAGGCAAACTGAAGAAATCAGATTGGTTACCAATAATTGATCGGGTAGAAGCCAGGCTTAGTTGATCCATCTTGAATGGGCGGGCCCCTATAAAAGTTGATGCAAATAAACGAATTTTTGTAGGGTGGAAAGAGAAATCCCTATCATTACATGGAAGAGTGACCCTGATCAATGTTGTTCGCTCCAACCTCCCGACCAATTACATGTCCTTCCTCGAAATGCCAAAATGGGTTATTCAGAAGATCGTCCATATCCGGAAGTGGTTATTATGGAAAGGAGTTTATGCAAATAAGGGGATTTATCACTTGATTAACTGAGAAAAGGCGTGCATGAAAAAAATATATGGGGGATTAGGATTATTGATCAGAGAGACATGAACTTGGGCCTTCTTGAAAAGTGGTGGTGTAAAGTTTCCACCCAAATGGGGAGGGCTGGCATGAATCTATTCACTCATATCTACAAAGGAGGGAAACTAGACATCTGGGCTTCCGTGTTGGCCCAAGAGTTTCTTGGTTCTGAAAAGGGGTTTCCAAAGCCTACGAGCCGTTTAACAACTGTGTGACGTCGTTCACAGGCAACGGTTTCTCGACCAGGTTCTAGTGGGACAAATGGTGTGGTTCACACTCTCTCAAAGAATTTTTCCCAGATCTCTATGAACAAGTGACCCAGCCACACATCATGATCGCTAAAACATGGAAAAGAGGGTTGTGGAAACCCCCTTTAGATCCCTTTTAAGCTAGTAATCCCAACTTAGACTGGAGGAACTTCAACTCCATTTAGCACATTCAACGGTGAACTCTACCCAAGGCCTAGACCGGAGATCCTGGAAGTTGGAAAAGAATGGAACATTTGCGGTATACTCGCTCTAAAACCGTATCAACTTGAAAGGCTGTAGACCGAGGTGGTCATCTATAATATTGAAAGCCAAAGCTCCTCTCAAAGTCAAGATTTTCCTTTGGCTAGTAGTCAACGATGCGATCCTCACAAGGGAGAAGTTGGTTAAAAGGCAGCCTAATATTTTGACCAACTGCAGGTTCTGCAATACGACCTTTGAAACCATAGACCATCTTTTCATCGAATGCTGTAGGAGTAAAGCTGTTTGGGTCGAGGTCCTAAGGGTCCTCAGAACAAATGATTATTTCCTTACCTATGTGGATTTATGAATAGGTCCTAAGTTTGCGAGGGTCAGATATGAGATGATGGAAGCTTGATATATTGCCACCGGCGCAACAACCTGAATTTTATGGTTTGATAGAGATAACTTTACTTTTATGGGACTAGTAATAGCTAGTACTTCTGATAATTTAACTCACATTATGCATCTTATTTTCGTTTGGGTCACAGTTGTAGCGACGAGACTATGAGGAAGAATCGTCAGAGCTTTCCAGACGGACGAGTACGACGACGAGGAGATTAGAGATTGGGCCAACTCTTGGCTGATTGGGGCGATAGTCAGATTCCAACTCTCCAGGGAGGTTGTTGGAGAGATGATCTCTTTTATTCTATCTGTATTTTTGATGTTCCTTTATGTTGTTGTCTATACTCTAGTTGTTGTTTTTGTTGTTTTTGTTGTCCCACCCTCCCATGTATGTTGGAGGAGTTATGTTCTATTTCAATTTTGTAGCTACTATTACTTTATTGTACAGAAGTCCAGAGTAGCTCAGTATTTTGAATTTGTTTCGTTACTACTTTTTTTTCCAATAAAAGATGAAGTTGGCAGAGTATCTTTAGAGTTGGACGGTCGTTGATTAGTTATATATTAGCAGGTGATTTGTCATTGGTTTAAATCTTTTTCATATGTTGCATCTGAGAACTAAATAATTTCAGATTATTTATATGATATAAGAACTCTATATAATTATACATGTATATGTTAAATTATATACCTGAGAGTGCAATCATGTCAGTTTGAGAGAGGCCATGCGAAGCAAACATGGAGGTGAGTTTGTTGAGATTGAAGGTGGGCTGTGGGAGGTTCCCATTCACACTGGCCGCGGTTGAGCTCAAACCATCCAGCCTTCCCAATTCTACTGCATATGATGGTCCCCCTGCCTAAATGCCAACAAAGTTTAGAATCATATTCAGTTTCGCATACATTCTTTGACACTACATATTAATATGCTAGAATATTCAGTATTTGTACTGCACATGCTTTCAATACATCCACAAGAGTAACACTCAATTTTGGCTTCCCTCAAAAACAAAAAAAAAGTCAATTTTGGCATTATAATTTTAGAGATATATAATGTTACTAGGTTTGTCCGTAGACACGTGCCTGCGACATGTTTTTGAACAATATAGCATATAAAAATTCTTGTATACATATAAAGAAAATGCCGGCAAAACAAAGTACATAAAGAAAAGGCAAAATAGATAAAGAAGTTAAAGAAAATTCAGCATATTAGTGTTACTATAACCATCTAACTGTTGAAGATGATATAATTTTGTAGCTCATTTTCTGAAAAGTGGATATGAGAGAGAGAGAGAGAAAGAGAGAGATCTGAAAAAGTGAAGAGAGGAGAGACATAAATAGTAATAAAGTGAGAATGATTTATATTTTCCGGGAAAAACTTTTAGTTTTGGGGGGGAACTTTTAGGAAAAAATGTCTTTTAGGAGGGTGAATGTGAACCATTTATTTTGTTTCAAATGAAGGAGAGCCAATTAATAGTTTTTTTTTCAAATTGCCTTGTAATTTATTATATAGATACGGCCCTAGAGCTAGAGCTATTTTACTGAAAACATCTAGTATTGTCTTGTCTGCAAACCCTATTAGATTTCAATTCGATAACACATGCATTATATATATAGATTTGTGTTCACAGACAATCATTGAAGAAGCTACTGTGAGGAACAAGTAGTTGTTGTGGGGAAACTAAACCATATGTAGTGCATATTTATTAATGAAGGATTCTTTCTTATAAATTCCTAGTACACCCTTAAATCCTATGTGGCGCATATGCAACGAATGATTCTCTTTTATATACACCTTATACACACCCTTGGATCGAGATGATCCATCCAATAGTGCCGGCATCATGATCTTCTCAATTTTTGGGTCATGCAAAGTGCACATCTTAAATTAAGTGTAGTCAGCCTCTTTTCGAAGGTGAAGAAGGGTGTATGTTTTGATCCTGTTATGCATATGCACTGCAAGGTTTTTCTATTTATATTTTTTTCTCTGTTATGATGAATTCATCTGTCATAAGTTTAGTGTATGAAGATTGCATGTGTCATAAATCTAGTGTGTTTGTATGTGTATTGACATTGAAGAATATATACAAAGGATATGCTAACCAGAGCTATGACATCTCTTGCGGCCATTGCGAGGATATCTGCACAAGAAACCTTATTCTGGCACTGTGGTACAGCATCCACAGCAGCCTTTGCTTTGATAACCGTGTCAAAGCCATCGCCAGCTAGTGAGAGGTTGTCTGGATGATCTTTCTCGGCCTTGTTGCTGCCTGTTGATGCCACAATGATCGAGGCATCGCAGCCCTGCAAATTTCCAATTGATATATGTTCAATTTTTATAGAAAGCTATTGGACAAATTAATGATTTGATTTGTATACAATCATTGGAGCAAGTATCACTATGGTCTCTGGTGTAGGCTAGTGAGCAAGAGGTTGGATGTTCAAATTTCGTTGTCATTTCTCTTTTTGATAAAAAAAAAGTGTGAGTGTGTGACTTACGGGTCTCGTCTAAAAATAAAATATGGGAGCACTAGAATTATAAAGGTTAAACGTGAAGAACAAAATAGTGTAAAAGAGTGATTGATATACATTTACAAAGCAGTCATGGAAAAAGAGGCGAAGTGTGGCTGGCACTGTGGTGAAGGTCTGATTGAACTTGTTGGTGACTGCAGTCTTGACGATGCTTTCGACATTGGGGCAGATGTTGGCATAGTAATTTTGCCGGAGCTGAGCCATGCCCGTTTGAGGAAAGAGACACAGGGTGAGTACCAGTATTGATGTCAATAGAACAACTCCAAGGTTTCCCATTGAAAGAGAGATTGACAGATTTGGAGATTGAGTGATTGAGAGAGATGAGATGGGGGTGATTTATATATGAGAAGGGAGTATTATAGTGGGGAGCGTTCGTTCCAATTTGGGTTGAGCGTATAGTGCGACTTGTGTATTGGAATCTTTGGGAGTTTGACTATCAAACAAGAACAGATAGATAATTAACAAGAAAAGAGAGAGAGAGAGAAATTATCCTTATACATATTTAACGGTTCCTATTTTTTCCCCCTTAAGTTATCGGTTCGTTACTAACTCTTAATATGGTATATATACATTCATGCGTGAAATGACACGGAAATCTTGCATATCCCTCTGTTTGAAATGCAGACTGTGAAGTAACTCAGGATACCGTTGTGTATGCGTCTTGCGTTAGTGTAATATATGTACAGTTCAAGTATGTGTTTCACTGAACTAGTGTACTTGTGCAGTTGAACCTGACACTTCTGGATGTAAACATCGTAAGTAAATTTTGTACAACTCAATTATCACACAACTTGCTCGTTGAAAAACGAGGCATATATACACCTAACAGGAAACTCTCGTGGGATGTATATATATCTATATCCTCTACATGTGACTGAGATTTGTCAAGGACTTGAATTAATTTATTTTACGACAATATGAACAGTTGATTAGCCAATAAAAGGAGTGGTGGTTGAGCATGTAGGGGTCCATGCAGTGTCGGTATTCCCTACCACCCTTTTTGCAATGTGCTAGTTAACATAAAAAATATTAAAAGGAAAATATAATACTACAATCAGAAAAATGCTTTGTGAAAACTAGTTCATATGAACAGAGATGTATACATCATAGTGGAATGTTTTTTTTTAAGGGGAGTAATACGCTGTAGTTGATATATATAAGACCTTTTATCCAGTAAAAGTTATTTTAATTATCCTGCATAATATATGATAAAAATTTCAAGATAATTTGGAGATGGAAAAGTGTTTATAGTATATGAAAGAAATATTAAGGACCTAATCGAAATAGTGTAGGCCTTGAAAATTAAATTTTCCATCCTTTTGAATGATTGAAAAGTATTGAAAGGGCAGTTAGAATTTGGTCCCGTCTCTTATCATGACACCTATATAAGATCTTTTTCTGTTTGTTTTTTTGGTAGTGGTGGCCGTCATGACACATGCACCGCATGTGGTAGTTAAATTACACATGCAAAGTTTATTCCTAATCACCAAAGACTTGAGCAAAGCTATTCGACATTACAGTGAAAGAGAATTTCCTTATTCGTGTCCTTTTGATTTATCATCGGTATTACACCAAAACTGAAGGTCATGTAGACTTATAGTTAGTTCGTGCAATACTCATTAGGTGGCTCTAAGAAGGTATGTATGTAGACTTATAGTTGTTTCGAAATTTGTTTACAATAAAACCAACTTCTTCAATGTTTCTACTATTTGTTACAACTTTGGTTACAAAAGTTTGGCATAAAACAAAACGATTGAGAGGCACAAAAACTAGAGAGAGAGGAGAGAAATAAAACCAATAAAGTGAAATGAAAAAAGAAAATAATAAACCAAACCAATTTGATGTCGAGCCTTGTGTAGCACACAATCTTCTTAAAACAGTTTTCGCCTCGTACGGATGCTGGAACTAGTTGAGGCGCATGTTTCCCAGGATGCAACGACACAGAGAGTTCACGTAGTCACCACGCAACGCTCTCGAATTGGTAGCGTCAGAACTCTATCACCTTACTGAATGGACTTAACGAACGGAAGTTGACAGAACAGAACAAAGAGAAAGAGGAGAGAATTTTCTGTGCAGGGAAGAAAGAGAGAGGGGGGCTCTATATATAGAGTCAGAGTTAGACACTTGTAACGGCAGATAATGTATTGAATGCGTACACTGTAACGGCAGATAGCAGTCAATGCCCTGAATGCCACAGTGTAACTGTAGACAGTCAACTGAATGTGTACAATATAATGGCAGACAAAATGTTTAATACTGCACTGAAACGACAGACAAAATCGTTTCTGCATTTATAAAAGCCGTTTACAAAGGAAAAATCAAAACTGCGGTAAAAGGTGGCTCTGCATGGGGTGGGGTTATGTCGGTCCCGCATTCGTGTCCGCAGGACGTACGGGCGCGCACAAGTCGCATATAATCCGGTCCAAAGTTTGCACCCCCCTGCGCGCTCGCGGGGGAGAGAGAACCTCTCTTCTAGCTATCGTACAATGCTTAGAAGAAGGTTACTATATATCCTCTTCTAATTTCTTTGATTTTTCCGATGTGGGACTATGTTCCCTCAACCCATTTTCAAGAATGAAAATGTCTCACTTTGAGAGATAGTTTCTCATTCACCCTTTAACTGTTTTTAGCAAATTAATATACGATTTTGATCTACTCACGAAGGAGAACACAAATCAATCAAGATCTCTCAATAACTCATTGAGGATCTTACTCAAAAAATTGCTCAAAAACTGGTTCGTAAATGGTGTATAAAATACCAATTTTTCTAACATTCCCCACATGAATGAAAATTTACGACCACAGACACGACAGACTTGGTGATAGAAATCAACGGTTGAATCCTGTATAGGATAGGTAGGTGTTACCCTTTGAACATTCCGTTATGAAAATATATTTACTTTACTAACTAAACAGTATACGCGATATTCTTGAACTGTTCTGTCATTTGTGTAAACAATGACATATCTCACACAGAAATCTTCCTAATGCATTTTCAGTTCTCACTGTTATGTTTGTTTTGGCCATGAACATACGCCTGGTTCTGCAAGAGTTTAACAAGAATATTGCCCTATATTATTCCCTTAGAAGCGGCTATTCTTCCCTCTTACATAGGTGATTTCTTACTTAAGAATAACCCGCATTACTCTGCTCGGATATCCGATGCATAAGAATTATTAAAAGCCTAGCTTAACCTTTTACCTTACGGGCATCACTGTTTCATCATGGGAATAGACATTGGAAAATCCCTACAGTGATCCAACTTGGTCTTTACAGTTTAGTTTTTCCTTTGAACCTAGATCTTGGGATCTCCAGTAAGCTAGGTTGGGTGTCCAGTGTATCGACTTATTCTTTTGTGGGCTTTAGTCCCATTCCCCTCGATGATTTATCAACTAACTCTCTGTTTAACCCTTTGGTTAGCGGATCCGCAATGTTATCCTTTGACTTTACATAGTCCACAGAGATAACCCCAGTAGAGAGTAGTTGTCTAATTGTATTATGTCTTCGACCAATATGTCTAAATTTACCATTATACATATTGCTTTGTGCTTTACAAATTGCAGATTGACTATCTGAATGTATGCAGATTGGAGGCACAGGCTTCGTCCACCTTGGAATATCCTCAAGGAACTGGTGTAACCATTCAGCCATTTCCCCACATTTGTCCAGTGCGATAAATTCAGATTCCATCGTGAATTTAGCGATCACTGTTTGTTTTGAGGATTTCCAAGAAACTGCTGCACCACCTAGTGTAAATACATAGCCACTAGTGGGTTTTGAATTATCTCTAGATATCCAGTTCGCATCACTGTATCCTTCAAGTAAAGCCGGGTATCTCGTATAGTGCAGCCCATAGTTACGAGTAAAACGCAAGTACTTCAGTACTCTTGTAATTGCTTGCCAATGCTCACTTTCAGGATTACTCGTATATCTACTTAGTTTACTTACTGTATAGGCTATATCTGGTCTTGTACAACTCATTAAGTATATTAGACTACCTATGATTCTATAGTATTCTACTTCAGAAATACTCTTACCTTTATTCTTGGATAAATGTAAAGTTAGATCTATTGGATTTCTGGCAATTCCAGAATTATCTTTATCAAAATTTTCAAGAATATTGTCAACATAATGTAACTGGCTTAGAATAAGCTCGTCTGATGTTCTTGTGATTTTAATTCCCAATATAACATCAGCTAGTCCCATGTCTTTCATGTCAAACCTCGAGTTCAACATACTTTTAACAGATTTAATCATCTGATCATTGCTTCCAATAATAAGTATGTCATCTACATATAAACATATAATGACATATCTATCTTCTGTGTCCTTGACATATACACATTTGTCACATTCATTGATCTTAAAGCCATTTATCATCATGACATTGTCAAATTTCTCATGCCACTGTTTTGGAGCTTGTTTCAAGCCATATAATGACTTCATCAGTTTACACATTTTCTTTTCATGTCCTGGAGCTGAAAAGCCCTCGGGTTGTTCCATGTAGATTTCTTTATCAAAATCTTCATTAAGAAAAGCTGTTTTTACATCCATTTGATGTACTTCAAGATTGCGCAGAGCTGCTACTGCAAGTACCATTCTAATGGAATTTATTCTCGTCACAGGAGAATATGTATCAAAGTAATCAAGACCTTCCTTTTGTTTATAACTTTTAATTACAAGTCTTGCCTTGTATTTATCAATTGATCCATCAAGTTTCATTTTTCTCTTGAAGATCCACTTGGAACCTAAAGATTTACTACCTGGTGGAAGATCCACTAGTTCCCACGTATGATTTTGCAAGATAGAATCAATTTCACTCTTGATGGCTTCTTTCCACAGAGGACCATCACTAGAGTTCGCCGCTTCCTTGAAGGTTTGGGGTTCACCTTCAAGCATAAAAGTCAAGAAATCCGGACCAAAAGATTTTTCCATTCTTGTTCTTTTACTGCGTCGAGGTTCGTCCTCAAAGTCTTCATCTTGGCCTTCACTATCTTCATTGATAGTCTCATGTGTTCGTTTGGAGGAACTTGGTTCCTCCTTTGACTTACATGGAAATACATCTTTAAAAAACTATACATTTCTAGACTCTATTATCGTGTTCTTTAATATATCAGTAATATCGAATTTGTACACCAAGAACCGATAGGCATTACTGTTAAGTGCATAGCCAATGAAAATGCAATCAACTATTTTTTGTTTTATTTTCACTTTCTTAGGTAGAGATACTTCCACCTTGGCAAGACATCCCCATATTCGCAAGTAATTGTAAGATGACTTTCTTCCTTTACATAATTCATATGGAGTTTTCTTTTCTTCTTTTTTTGGCACCTTATTCAAAAGGTAGTTAGCTGAAAGAATAGCTTCTCCCCACAAGTTTGGTGGCAAACCAGAACTTATTAACATTGTATTCATCATTTCTTTCAATGTACGATTCTTTCTCTCAACAACACCGTTGGACTGAGGAGAATAAGGGATTGTCATTTCATGTATAATCCTATGCTTAGCACACATGTCAGCAAATGGCGATTGATACTCTCCACCTCGGTCGCTTCTTAGCGCCTTAATTTTCTTGTTGAGTTGATTTTTAACTTCATTTTTATAGAGAACAAATTTCTCTATAGTTTCATCCTTGCTTTTAAGCAAATATACATAGCAGTATTTTGTCCTGTTATCAATGAAGGTAATAAAATATTTATTACCACCTCTTATTTGTATCAGTTTCAAATCACAAATATCAGTGTGAATTAGATCAAGATGTTCAGTATTTCTTTCAACACTTTTAAATGATGATCTTATTAGTTTTGCCTCAATACAAGTTTCACACTTGTATTTGGAATCGATTTGAAATGTTGGTATGTGATTCAAGTTAATTAGTCTACGCAAAGTATCATAATTAACATGTCTTAGTCTACCATGCCATAAACTGGCAGACTCAAGCATATAAGTAGAAGAGCTAGCTTTATTAATATTTTTGACCATGGTCATTATATTGAGTTTGAACATTCCACCACTCATGTATCTTCTACTAACATACATTCCACTCTTCGACAAAACAAATTTGTTCGACTCAAATACTAAACAAAAACCGTGGTTATTAAGCAACGAACCAGATACCAGGTTCTTACGAATTTCAGGAACATATGCAACATTGTTCAGAGTCAGTTCCTTTTCAGAAGTCATCTTCAAGATCACCTTGCCTTGGCCCTTGATTTCTAAAGTAGCTGAGTAACCCATAAACATCTTCTCCTCATTCTCTAATGGTTCGAAAGTGGAGAACATACTTCTGTTGGAGCACACATGTCGAGTAGCTCCAGTGTCAATCCACCATTCCTTCGGGTTTGAACCTATCATATTCACCTCTGAGATCACAGCTGAGAGGTTGATATTGGAAACATCTTGAACAATGCCTTGAATCAAGTTTGCTTCTCTGTTCCTGTTCTTCTTGGGTAGTCTGCATTCAGTAGATTTGTGACCCATCTTGTCACAATTGAAGCACTTGCCTTAAAACTTCGGCTTCTTAGAGATTCCACCCTTAGGCCCCAACTTGGGACCCTTGTTGTTGTGCTTGTTGGAGCGTTGTTTATGTTCCACTACATTTTCCTTGGCTGCATGAATGATGAGTTCAACCTTTTCAGATCCTCTATTGTCTTCTTCAATACGAAGCCTGACAATGAGGTCTTCAATGCTCATTTCTTTTCACTTATGTTTTAGGTAATTCTTAAAGTTCATACCTTCAGTAACTCTTTCTAACCTGGTGGTATTTTTTTAATTATACATGCTACTTGGAAACTTTCACTTAAGTTCATACCCACAGCATGAATCTCATGCAAGATCAGTTGTATTTCTTGAACTTAACTGATCACTGTTTTAGAATCTACCATTTTATAGTCTAGGAAGCATCCCACAATGAATTTCTTGACGTCGGCATCCTCAGTTTTATACATATGGTTTAGTGATTCCCAAAGTTCTTTAGATGTTCTTTTGTCAATGTATACATTATACAAACAATCGTCTAATCCGTTCATTGTGTAATTCCTACATAAGTAATCAGCATTTTTTCAAGCATCCACAGCGGCAATGACTTGTTTATCTTACTCATCTTTCTTAAGATTTGGAGCTTCTTCGTTCAAGAATCTTGCAAAATTCAATGTGGTCAGATAGAACATCATCTTCTGTTGCCACCTTTTGAAATTCTGCCCATTGAACTTCTTAGGTTTCTCCCCATAGGAGACTGAGACAAGTACAACGGTTGGCATTGGCACTCGTGCCGCAGCAGCAGTCAGTACTTGTGTCGTATCAGCAACCGGCACTTGGACTGTTTCAGACACAACAATATTCTCCAATGCAGTTGTCATTTCGATTCTGAAAAATACACAACACGAGTGTAACTTTTCCAGATTAAAGAAAAGGAAAAGAAGTGCCTTAAAATCTGAAATCAAGAAAATCAGAAACTGTTTTAAGTTTGTTTCGAGATTTGTTTACAATAAAACCAACTTCTTCAATGTTTATACTATTTGTTACAACTTTGGTTACAAAAGTTTGGCATAAAACAAAGCGATTGAGAGGCACAAAAACTAGAGAGGGAGGAGAGAAATAAAACCAATAAAGTAAAATGAAAAAAAGAAAATAATAAATCAAACCGATTTGATGTCGAGGCTTGGGTAGCACACAATCTCCTCAAAATAGTTTTCGCCTCGTCCGGGTGCTGGAACTAGTTTAGGTGTCTGTCTCCCAGGATGCAACGACACAGAGGGTTCACGTAGTCACCACGCAATGCTCTCGAACTGGCAGTATCAGAACTCTATCACCTTACTGAATGGACTCAGCGAATGGAAGAGGACAGAACAGAACAAAGAGAAAAAGGAGAGAATTTTCTGTGCAGGGAAGAAAGAGAAAGGGGGCTTTATATATAGAGTCAGGGTTAGACACTTGTAACGGCAGACAAAGCTATGAATGCCTTCAGTGTAATGACAAACAATGTACTGAATGCGTACACTGTAAAGGAAGACAATAGTCAATGCCCTGAATGCCACGGTGTAACTTCAGACAATCAATTGTATGCGTACAATGTAACGGCAGACAAAATGTTTAATACTGCACTTAAACGGCAGATAAAACCATTTCTGCATTTATAACAGCCGTTTACAAAGGAAAAAATCAAAATTGCAGCAAAAGGTGACTCTGTATGGGGTGGGGTTATGTCGGTCCGGAATTCGTGTCCGCAGTACATGCGGGTGCACACAAGTCGCATATAATCCGGTCCGAGATTATAGGGGACAATTGCCAAATTATTTGCAACTAAGAGCATCTACAATCGTTTGCTATTTTTGCCAAATTCCCATTTTATGAGAAATGTCATTTGCTATTTTGCCATATTTTGGAAAAATCGCTACAGTCCGTTCTCATATTTAAGAAACGAAATGAAGATTCTCAAATTATAGGGGACGGAACATACTGTTCCATCGCTATTTTATTTTTAATCTCATCGGACGAAACAAGTTGTATCGTCCCTAATTTTTTATAATTTTTTTTAAATATTAGACGGAACTTGTTGTTCCGTCTATAAAAAAAATTGGAACGGGACGGGACATGTTGTCCTGTCTGATCCCAAAACTCATCAAACGGGACAACATGTCCCGTTTGTATAGAAATGTCACTTTCAGTCTAATTAGCCCATTAATTAGGCACTAATGTCAACCTAATTAAGTTTTAGTATTATTTTAGCATTATTTTAATCACTAATTAATTAAGTAATGATTAATTAATAATTATCTATTTTAAAATTTTTACCGGGCGGAACAACATGTTCGATCCCACGCAAAAAAGTAAATAAATTTCGAGGGACGCAACAACATGTATTTTCTGCTTCAAATTTTAACAATTTATAGCAATCAACTGTTGCAGACAATCTCCATATTTGCTATTTCTATTTGCCATATTGCCATATTTTTTAAGAAACGATTGTGGATGCTCTAAGGGATAGTTTCTGAATAATATTCTATGGTTCCTATCCTATAATATTTTCTATAGGATGTTTGACCTTTCTGCAAATTTAAGATTTGTTTTTGTAATATATTATTTATTTATTTATTCTATTTAATTACTTAAATTTTTGTAAATATTTTGAGAAAAACAGGTGAGAGTTACTTAGAAACTTGGCTATGATACCAATCGGATGTGAAACGTGAAATAATAGCAATATCATGTAAAGTGAAACAAAAAAGTATCAAAATCTTCAAAGATGATAGTTTTCTGTAAAATAATATTCTGGGAAATAATGTGCATTATTAATCTCAAAAATATTAAAGTAATCAAGCAAAAGTTCAAGATCTCTCATTACTTCTGATTTTGTCTCTGATACTTCACTACCGCTATCATATGGGGGTTCTTCGGGTTCTTCCATATCTTCATTTCCTTTTTCAAAATGCTCGTTTTCTTCCTCTATATATTCATTTTCTTAAAGAAATCGTCTATATGCTGTAGTAGGACTCCAAATATAGCTACCAAATTTTCTATTTTCATAAAATAATAAAGATCTTTCGTAAAAAGTTAAGTTATCAATTATTTGAATACCTATATTACTATTTTCTCCAGGATTAATTTGATTTATAGTTACAATTATTACTCACTATACACTAAAGAAAAATATCTTGAACTCATAAAAATCATACATGTTTGTTACACTATGAGGATAATAAACATAAAAAACTAACATTCTATCACTTCCTTGATAGTTAGTCATTAATTCATAAATTTCTGAGGCAAGGTTGAAACTATTATTATCCATTATTCTTTTTTTTATATAGCAATTTTGTGATTTAAAACAACAAGTATGAAATCAGGAGTAGAGACTGAGAATACCATAAGATTCAAAACAAAATGGCTCATCATACTTCCGACCTAGTTAAACTTCTTTGAGCTGCTCTGTACCAGTTACTACCAGTAAATAAAATTTCTCTGGTATGCACCCCGATTTCAGTGCTCCTTTTACGTTCCTTTTATCTCAGGACTACTATGCTTTTCAAGAGAGCTTCATCCAAGAGATACGTCTGGAACAACTAGTAGCACCTCAGTACAGACAACCACAACCTAGCTCGTTTCCTGGTACTATGTGTACAACTTAACTATAGAAAGTTACAAATGAGTCTTTTTGCAAGGTTCTTAAGGTAGAGCCTTACAAAATTCTCCTTGAGGGAAAGAGATTTAGATGTTCATACCTTATATTCTACTATAACTAATAGATACTAGAAAGATAATTTTTTATTCCCTTCCAACTTCTTATAGACAGAACTCTCCTTACAAGATTATATGGAATTTTTCCCTCTTAGATCGTCTTCCCTCTTCTCAACTTAGCCTACCCTTTTTAGACCAAGGGATCAACTTACAACAAGTTTACATTCATCACTGCTTACATCCTATGTCCAATAATTGCTACAAATGTGTCACTGCTTAAATAAACCTTTAATAGTTGCTCTGATTACATTGTGGACTATTCTAGAAAAGCGATTGCTCCTAGCCGACATCTTCACATGCTCCACATTTGTGTTGATGCTCTGTCTTCATCAAGCTACAGTAGTATCCAACGGTATGTTGTGTTATTGTCATTGCTCCTGTAGATAATATCTGGTACCAGCTGTCAAACAGTGCACGTTTATCTTGTGGCTATTTTATTTTTTCTATACTATACATTATTAACTTCTCTGGGTCTGGACTATCATAGATCCATATGTTGCTTTCTCTTGACTTATATCTTTTAATTCGCAATACATGTTTCTGAATCTCATTGTCCTTCTTTCTAGGATTAGTTTTCCAATTCCTCAGCTTTATATGGTATGATGTTACATGCTCCATAAATCACTTGGGTAGTTGTAACACCCCGCCTCAATACTCAGACAATTTTTAATATTTTTAGAAGACAAATTAGATACTATGTAGTACAACTGCCCACCATAGGCTGCCTCTCAAAAGTTGGTTAACCGATTAGGTGACTCTTGATCATTGGCTAATTATATTTATACTCAAATTAGTTTTTGTATACTTCCCATGTGGGACTAAATTTCTCAATCTCATTCTCAAATCCCGTGTAAACAGTGTTACCAGTCAACTGAACAATCGACCAGTCGACTGTTCGCTGCAAATTTGGGGTATTACATACACCCCCACCTTTAGAAATCAGCGTCCTCGCTGAGTACAGGGCACACATCTAGTGTAGGATCTGCCTTTCTAACACCCTGCATGCTCCGTGAATAGGTCCGTAGACCCTCGACACACGAACATATCCGGAGAATTATCTCCCTGCCTATCCGGAGAATTATCTCCCTGCTGTGTACCCCACGAATAGGCCTTCAAGACCCTCGACGTGCAGATACACCCGGTGTCGAAAGTTGGCTCTGATTCCATTTGTAATGCCCCGCCCCAATACTCAGACAATTTTTAATATTTTTAGAAGACAAATTAGATACTATGTAGTACAACTGCCCACCACAGGCTACCTCTCAAAAGTTGGTTAACCTATTAGGTGACTCTTGATCATTGGCTAATTATATTTATACTCAAATTAGTTCTTGTATACTTCCCATGTGGGACTAAATTTCTCAATCTCATTCTCAAATCCCGTGTAAACAGTGTTACCGGTCGACTGAACAATCGACCAGTCGACTGTTCGCTGCAAATCTGGGGTATTACAGTAGTCATCCCAATTTTTATAACATATTCTACTGGAAGTTCTTCATTTTCTTCAAGATACTCAGAAATTGTTAAATACATTATGACATATATTTTTGAGAACTTTGTGAGGCCAAAATAGCTATTGGCTGCTTTATAAACTTCTCTTGGCAAGTGAATGAGTTCTTTACATTCCCTTGATGGATAGATGTAATGAATAAATTTTCTTTCGAACAGTGCTCTGGTTGTTCTTGGATTAGCTCCTCATAGGATGATGGTCTTGTTCATATGTTGTTGTGATATAGTTTTGATGAACTGATTCACCTCGGTTACTTAGAATAGTTTTTCAATATATTGTAAAAATAATATTTTATTTGATATTTGGTAGGTGATTTCTCAGTAAGAAGTGTCTCCTTGTATATATTCTTATTTGAGGAGGCAATTGCATCTTCGTTTAAGGAATGAGGATGTTCGCCCATCTCACTTATTTTTTTGGTAGCATTGTCCATCATATTTTCTTTAGTTACATGCTGACTTACATGCTGGTAAAACAGACTTTGGAGTCCGCATATTTGTAGCTGTAATTGATTAAATTCTCTTTTTATTTGCTCCATGGTTTCCTTGAGGAAAATTATATCCAGTTTTATTTGCTGGACTCTTGTTTTGATTTTGCAATGAATGAAACAATTAATTTCTTGAGAGAAAATCAGCTCAAATGTTATCATTTCCTTTTATGTTTTCTATTGTAAAATCATAATTTGCTAGTTCCATTTGCCATATTATCAATCTTTTATTTGCTATAATTGGGTCTATTATTTTGTTAATCCAACTCTTTGTTTGTGTATTATCTGTCCTTACGGTGAATTTTGTATGTATTATGAATAATTTAAACTTTTTATAGCTTTTAGTATTGCTAATAGTTCTTTTTCATTTATGTGGTAATTTTTTTGGCTTTGTGTGACTAATCCACTAGTATATCTGGCTAGTCTTTCATATTTTTTACCTATTTCAATGAATTTTAATATGGCTCCCCAATTATCTTCACATGTATCTGTTTCTATTATCCATGAACATTCTTTAACAAGTAATCTTAGCTTATTTAATTCTGATGTTTGTTATTTTAATATTTTAAGTTCTTCTTCATCCCTTGGGGTCCATTCTCATTTCTTAAACTTTTTGTTTTTGTTGTAACCAATTTATTTTTGCTGATAAATTTGGTATGTATCATTTTGTTTGATTTAATAGTCCAATTATGGCTTGTACTTCTCTTTTTTCTTTTTGGACATTAGGAAATGTCTTTATCTTTTCTGCTATATGTAGTTGTAGTTATATTCCTTCATTTGATAATTTTGTTCCTAAAAATTCCATCTCAGTTTTGAAGAATTACATTTTCTTATTTGATAGTATAATACCTGTATTTTTTACTATTTCTATGAATTTTAGTAAATGCACTTTATGTTGTTCTTCGTTTACGGCTCCTATTAGAATATCATCTACATATACTAGGATAAAATTATTGTACTTCTCAAATATCTTATCCATATATTCTTGAAATACTCCTGGACTATATCCAAATAGTAGTACGTTCCATTCATAAAATCCTTGTGGGGTACTAAATGCTGTTAACTGTTTTGACTCTTCTATTAATTTTACATGGTAAAATCATGATTTACAATCAAATTTGGAATATATATATCTTGTTCTTACTGTGTTTAGTAGTATCTGCATATCTTGTAGTGGATATCCAAATCTTTTAGTATTTTTATATAATTTCTTATAATTTACTATCATTCGAGATTTTACTCTCTTTTCTTCTGAATGTTTTCTTACTATGAATACTAGTGATGAATGTGATTTTTTGTTATTTTTGTATGTAACTATTTTCAGTTAGTTCCTTTATATGTATTTTAAATTCTTCTAAATCTGTTGGAGTATGTCTAATGAGTTTAATTTTTATTATTTTGTTCTTATCTGATAGTTCTATATGAGCTGTGTGTTTACTTAAGTTCCATTTAGCGAAAGGGTCTTCTCTACGGAGATCTTCTAGTTGCTTTTGTAAAATTTCTTGTGTAATTGTTACTTGTACTTGTATTTTAGTTTTATTTGGTAAATATTGGTATTCACCACACTGGACTGAAGAAACTCTGATATGTGGTAGGTCTGTTCTAGAATAAGGCTATGTTATTCTAATTGCTATTGCTTGGTGTTGACAATGTGTTGTAAATATAACCAATTTATGTGATATAGTTATATAAAAGTATTGTTGGAAAAAGTCATTTCCTAATAGTAAATCATTATTCATATCATCAAACTGGTATATTATTGGTAGCTTTCGTGCGTAAATTTCTATTTGTATAGTAACATTTTGTTGATACCTATCAAAGTATGACGGTTTGTCCAGTTAATCCAGTTATTGTAAGACACTGCAAAATAGTATATAACTATTTTGTATATTAGTCTGTGCACGATTAAGAGTTGCACGTATTAATGGATTTTTCTCAATTTTAATTGAGTAAGTATTGAGACATATTATTTAATATGTTTTTGAACCCGACAATTGTATATTTGTTGAACCGGAGTTGGGATAACTTCTCAATTAAATTGAACGTTTATCTCAAATAGAATCAAGACAGAATGTATAGTGTTTCTATAATAATAAACTAATATATATATATATATATATATATATATATATATATATATATATATATATATATATATATATATATATATATATATATATATATACGTACAAACATTTTTCTATTGAGTATGGGTATGCTTGTCTTGATACGTATAAATGTATTTTGTATGCATTTGTGTTCGAGATGTGTATGTATATATGAATATGTATATAATTATTCATACTAACCTATACTAAACCCTAACTGTAACTAGGAAACCATGGGCTTGTTCATGGTTTTGCTGGAGTATGGTCAACCCCCCCCCCCCCCCCCCCCCCCCCCCCCACCCCCTTTCCCCCATTATAAAAGCCCTAGGACATTTTTAGCCATTTTCTTCCTCCTTCATTTCTAGTAAGAACAATTAACCCCAAAACTTCAAAATCTCCTATTTTCATTAGCATTCTAAAACTTCAAAATTCCCTTCATCTAGCTAAGGAGGAGGAACTAAGGAAGAGCTAGGAGGTGGAGCCAACAAGGAGGAAGGATCAAAGAAGAAATCAACATTGTGGGTGACTTCTTCTAACTCTATGCATGTTCTATAATTTTTGCATGATGAATGTTAATGTACTGATTTGGCTTGCTAGATAATATGAAAGAAATTCTTATATGGTTGTAATTTAATACTTGATCTAAGAACACTAATTGATATATATATATATATATATATATATATATATATATATATATATATATATATATATATATATAGGCATGAACTTGTGAAGTTATAGCAAGAGTAATTAGAAAAATCATGACTTTGTGACATAATAGAATTTAGACTTGAAAATTTTACAGTAGCATCTTGATTATGTCCCTAATAACTCTACCAAATTTCGTAAATTTTGGTTATGGTTTGGTATTTTAATAAATTGTATCTTGTTGCTGGTATGGAATAAAATTTATGCTCTGTGTGAATTTAACATGCTTGACTTACAAAAATTATAACTCCATGTTTACTATGAATTTAGAGTTGCTATTTTTACTATAGGTTCTCATGCATGTCTATATCATTTTCCCATTTTTTCATAATTTTTGGATGAGGTATGCTATTTTTAGATTATGCTACACCTACACTGGGTAGAGAAATATTGAACTGTTTAGGTACTGTCTCAACAAAGTTTTGTGTTCGGTTTGAAAATTCATGCATTCAAAAATATAAGGATTCTTTAGCTGAGATATTTATGCATGTTTTATATATGTGTCAGCAATCACACCAATTTTTGTAATTGTTGGATATGGTTTGATATTTAACAAAAATCATGTTTCTATACTGGGATGAAATTGTTGCTGCTTTATTTTCATTATGAGTACTTGTTACCTACTTGTTACCCTGAAAGGCATAACCCTATGATAAAAAGGAATTTGAACTTGAAAATTTTATAATATCATCCTAAGTCAGTGTAGAACATTTCAAACAAGTTTCAGAATTTTTTAACAAGAATTATTATTTCTTTAAGATACAACTTGCTGCTGTTGTTAAGAAACACTGTTGTTGATGTATGATACTTTACATCCAATTAAAAATATTATATTTTTCTCTATACTTGGAATTTTTTGCTAAATTTTGGATATATGATGGTTCTATGGGTTTGGGATATTCTTACCAAAATTTATAAAATTTTGAGATCATTTGTTATTTTAAATGAGTTTTATTGTACAACCGGGTGATAGTTCTATCAGTTCTGAAAAAAATTTCCTGCATCTCAGTTTGGGCCATTTTTCTCCCTTAAGATGCACTATTTGAAGAAACCTCTAACTGAAAAGTTAAAGTAGACTTAAAGATCTTTCCGAATAATTTAAGAACTTGGAATGTTATTGAGTATGTGATTCATGGCGATTTTTCCAAAACAGCATAAACTACAGGTTGAATAGATAGCTTACTATTTTGATTGAATATATGCTTGCATCATACTAAGGCTTTAGAGTTGGCATAAAATGATATTATTCTGACTTTTGAGTCATGTTTGATCATATTAGAGTTTTTCTTGTATGCACCTATGGCATTTTAAGATTGGAGCAACTCTTGTCTTATCTTGCCTTGATGCACTTATTTCATATCTTAGTTGCTAATGACCTAGTTGGGTGAGTCGTACCCTATAACCTATTAATATTACATAATATTTTGGGTGGCTAGTAGCCCTTGTCACCTCTAGTGCCTTGGATGAGGACATTCTTCGTGCGCCGGCAGATCACAAACCAAGGAAGGTTTGATCGCGGGACATAGACAGGGTCGAGATCCAAGCAGGAGGGTGGATGGCGATCGACGAGGTCAAATCGGTGGCGTCACTAGGTCAAGTTGTGATCAAGTCAGGCCAACCCTTGGCCTGAGTTGGAGGCCGGGTTGGATTTAACTCAAGACATTTTAGTTTGAATAAAAGACTAGGTAATTAACTAGCAAGCAATCATCCAGTATTTCACTAATCATCTCACTAATAAAAGTTAGTTAATTGCTTAAAATAGGGCCAGTGTATAAGTCCTAAGTTAGGAGCAGTGAGTTTATGGTATTATCCTAAGGTCATAACTTGTCATTTATTTGTTAGGACATGCACTAGTCGGCTAGTTGTACTCGCCTGTCAAAGGGACACGTGCGGTGTCTTCCCACTTTTTTTGGGAGCACGGGATGCATGGTCTCGTCCGTTAATTCCTATGATAAGAACAGGAGGTGCTCTTGTCAAAAATAGGGAATGGATCCTACCAAACCAGTCAAGTTCTATGTTGTTGGGTACGGACAGAGAACTAGAGTGCAGCTCTACGTGTCTCGGCGCCACTTGGTGAGCTTGCGGGCTACCTTGATGTTCGTAGCAACTTTTGAGTGAGGTCTGGATGCCGGAGAATAGTGGAAAACTTGGATACCACTATTAACAGCAGTGGCGGAAGTAGTCTGAACCACTGCAATCTCATCAGTCACTAGTTAACTGTCAGGAACTGGTACGATTACAAGAGTAGGATATATAGCAAGGGATCGAATCCTGTAATCTGGAGACTACGAACTCTGTGGAAAGTATGTAGTATGGGATACATATGTTTCTGATAAGATTATTTGCAAGTGTACAAAATTGCAACAAGTAGTATAGTTTATGTGAAAAGAGTGTTGAACCCACAATGAATAATTATTTTATTGAGTACCGAAATTTACTAGATTAAATACTGATATGGCTAAAAATAGGATTAAATCGGGACCGTTCACATCAGAGACGAATCTTAAAGCTCAGGGGTAAAACGGTAATTTCACCTACTAACGGGTCCGAAGCGGATACTGGGTCTCCTTCTCACAGATCCAATAACTCGCGAACAGATCCACCTCAACTGGGTACGGGTCCCGACCCGATACAAACCCAGTCCGACAGGATAGAATTAGGGTCTCTGATTGAACCAAATCAACGGGCCTGATTCGCGACTATCCTCTCACCGGGAATTAAGGGATTACATTCCTAATCTGATTACGAGGATTTTACGCCTTATCAGATCACAGGAATCACATTCCTAATCTGATCCCAACGGCGACTATAAATACCCCCCCACCGACCACTGTTACAGGTTAATCACTTTTTTGCCAACTTAAGCTCTTTTTTAATCATCACACAAGAGCGTCGGAGGGTGCGTCGCCGGAATCAACCCCGGTGTTTCGCACTTTACTTGCAGGTGTACGGCGGGAGCTCAACAGCCCAACTCCGACGAACAGGCCTGGGGTCGCTATTCAGGTTTTTCCACGAAGCCACAAATTCTATCTGTTTACCCCCACACCAGATTCAGCGGTAAGAGATTGGCGCCGTCTGTGGGAAGATCAGACGAATAGCAGCTCCTCCTCTTCCCGTTGGTAAGACCTACTCCTGCCATGCTGCCAAGAAAAGTAAGATCAAGGGGATCCAATCGTGGG
>JACEHZ010000683.1:0-50000 GCA_017893485.1 Hemerocallis citrina | reverse complement strand
TATTAGGAATGACGGGTTAAGTCATCCTAACCCATCGTTGCTAACAATGGGTTAGGTATGAAAATTCAACTTCACAAAACGAGTTCATTCACAGCAATTCACAAAAGTTCTGGCATGTTCATTGACAGCAAACTTTGCATCAATTACATATCATACCAATTCATTCACATAAATAAAAACTAAGCTCACAACAATTCATTCACAACAATATATATAATACGACGGATAATATCACAACAATTTTACAGCAAAAAGCTCAACAATTTTCACATTAATTTGACAACACGAAACTTTGCAAATATCAAAACAATTCATTCATCTTTATTTGTGGAATTATCTCAAGTAGCAATTACAACATATTCATTACAAAATATTCATCTCAACTATCAAGCTAAAGTAGCCTAGATGGAATAATACATTTAATTTCATGGTTGACTTCCTTGTATGCCCGGTATTTATCTACAACATTTATCAACATAGAAACAAACTTTGCATTAATTATTTGAGGAATAAAATCATCAACTAAATTCTAAACTACTAATAACGAACCTATTGTTATAAACTACCTTTTACGACCACGCGGTTTGCGACCACTTGGTGTGAATTGATCATGCGGGTTCCTCTTCCATTGGGGATTTTGTCGTCTACCGTAAGTCTTGGGAGATTGAGGTTCATCCGACCATTGCTCCTCCACATTTACTTCCGGTGGTTGCTGTTGTTGGAGTTGTTGTGGCTCGGCAATGTAAATTTCCGACCTTGTCACGCTCTTTCGATGAGAACCTGCCACGTTGGCTTTTAAACATGCATCAAGTTTGGGACATTCGCCTACCTCTTCAAGACTACCGCGGCACGGTTTTAGAATCTCCCGCATTATCTCCTTAACGCTCTCGGATACCTTACTCTTCAAGGTGCAAGAGGCTATCTAAACGGTTTCCCATGTGTTTTCAATCTACATTAGGTTGAAATTTTCATTTTAAACAACATTATCTATATTATCATCCCGTCCACAAATAACAATGCATGCATACTAAATGTATGAAATTGCGTGAAGTTAGACTGACCAAGTTTCGATACATCGATGCCTTTGGTTGATACATCAGCTGGGAAGAGGAATATGCCGGTGGTGGTTCTACCTCGGTTGGGGGAATCGGAATCTGGACACCCTGCCCAATATACCCTTAAAGGAGGTAACAACTCTAGAACCGGTGGTTCGGCCAACCAATCCGGTGTTGGTTCAATAATACAGGGATGTCCGATGTGGATGCATTCCTAACTCCATATTTGCAACAGAACCATGGGGTCACTCATTTATGGTACCTAATACACATGCGCACAAATTCCTATACAGTAACGCCAAAGTCGCACTCCCCCAACTGTAACGACCGGCCATACCAAAATTTTCCAACAACGGTAAATACATGGGCGGCACGCTCGCACCGGATGAGTTAGGGAAGAGCACTCCCCCGATCATATTGAATATGTAGGCACGAGCATAGTAATGTAGAGCTTGTCGGAGAAATCCTACCCCCAACTCGTAGTGCTAATAGCGGAAGTGCACCACAAGCAATAGAAACTCCCAAGAAATAGATGAACCAAGAACAAGCCACCACAATATATGGATCTCACAAGAACACAACCAATATGCAGAGATAACCAATACTTCTTATTCTCAAAGAAATACAAAGATTACAAAAGAGATTACAACTCTCAATCTCTCTCTCACCTTTGAAACACTCGGCACAATCTCTCTTGAAGTTGAATAATGATCACGGCATACTAAACCCTAGAGTTTACGGCCATATATTTAGCCCCCAAGCAAACCTAAAAGATAAACACAAATATAGAAAATTAGGCCTTTCTCCCGTAAGCCCAAAAGAAACAATCAACGTCGGTGTCGGTCGATTGCCTCCCAAGCTGGTCTACCGCATCGTGCAACATCAATCCAGAGGGCTGACCAGTCAACCGCACCCCTAGTGTCGGTCGACTGTCCCCTCCTCTGTTGGACGCCTGCACTCGAAGACCCCCAGTCGACTGGGTCGGTCGCCCGAACCCCTAGTCGGTCGACCGCAACCCTCCAGACTTCTCTTCTTCTACTTGCTACTTGTCTTCCCTTGCTTCTTTGTCTTCCCCTCTTCTTCTCCAACTTCAAGTACCCCGTGCCTATGTGTATTTGAGGCCACAATTCCTAACAATCTCCCACTTGGATCAAATACACCACGCTTCAAAGTTATTGCAATCTTTCCTCGCATTATCTCTGCCATCTCCCACTTTCATGGAAGACCCAAGTACTCCCCACTCTCACAAAGAGCACCTCCGCCACTCCACCACGTGGAGTGCACCAACCACCCCTCATCACCTCGTGAAGGATGTGCTCCACCAATCGCATAGAGCATGAATACCGGAGAAACAATCTCCCCTGTTGGATTCCGTGTTATGAAACTCCCCACCTCGCAAGATCTCCATCAACACCGGACATGGTTCAAAGCATCTCAATGCACCCTCTGCATTAGAAACCTCCGTGGACGATACCTCCACAAACTCCGCAGACTGTTCAATCCCTACAGTCCCATTTCGGTTACCCTCATCGATACCACCCCGCATATTGATATCAGTGCTCTTTATCACACAAGAGCGACTTGAAGCTTCACCTGCCAATTCTCAAAGTACCATCTCCGCAGCAACGTCTTACCCACTAGGATCACTTCCATGGCCTGCAGCTCCCACTAAATTAGTAACCTCCCCTCCACAATTGAAAGAACTCGGTTGCACCCCACACAACCTACTACTCGATTTCGGCTGAGAGTCAACTACAGGAGAAACGCCCCTCACGTCTCTAAGCAAATACAGTATTCCCTCACGCTTCCCTTTTGCAATCACCATTCAACCTGCAGCTATGCACCACTCTCCACTACCAACTGTAGTAGACAACCCCTCATTGTATAGCCTTCCAATCCAGATAAGATTTTCTTTCAAGTCTGGAACATACCTTGTCTCCCGCAAGACAAAACTTTGATCAATAATTGTATTCACGCGAACAGTACTAACCCCACGTACAGGACACCGGTGACCATTCCCCACGATTACATCTCCAAAAGAAACATCCTCGTAGTCATCAAACACCTCTCTCCTCGGAGTGCATTGAAAAGAAGCTCCCAAATCAATACACCAATCTTGAGTGCCCAACTCCTCCTCAGCTGATAAGCATAGATTCTCAACAAGCCCCACTTGAGCTTCCTTTGGAATATCTCTTTTCGGTTTCTCCTGCTTCTTCTTTATATAAGCCTTGCAACTGCGCATCATGTGACCTTCTTGTGATAATACCAGCACTCAGGCCTATGTCCTCCATCGCTGTCATCAGACCCACTCTCAGATGAACTACTCTGATTCTTTCTTCTTCGACTGCTCTTAGATCTCCCACGTCTCTTCTCAACGTACATGGCGGAATCTCTAGAAGATGATGATGGATATCCCCCGTTTCTCACCCTTCTCACCTCCTCGTTCAGAATGCTACTCACCACATCCTGTAGAGTCGTCGAATCTATCATAGTGCCTGTAATAGTCTGTTCCACCGTACCATAACTATCAGGTAAAGTAGATAGAAGTAACAATGACTACCCCCTCTCTGAAAACTTCAAACCTGCAGCTTCCATCTAGTTGTAAACCATACAGTAATTGTTCACATGCTCTGATATTGAACCCCCTTCCTTCAACTTCATATTAACCAATTTCTTTAGATGAAGAATTTGATTAGATGCCGACATTTTCTCATACATATCCGTGAGAATCTCCATTGCCTCCTTTATGGTCTTTACCTTCGAGATATGAAATAATGCCTTCCTACTTAGCCCCAACTGAATCTGTCCCAGCGCCTTCTGATCCAAACGATTTCACTCCGCCAAGATGTTCACATCCTTGTCTGCACCTACCGGCTTCTCATCAAACAACGGACCATCAAGATCTTTCTGACGAAGATACGCTATCATCTGAATCTTCCACATCGCGAAGTCACTCCCATCGAATCTCTCGATCTTCATCTTGTTATCGGCCATCTCGAACCAACTGCTCTGATACCACTTATCGGAGAAATCCTACTCCTAACTCGTAGTGCTAATAGCGGAAGTGCACCACAAGCAATAGAAACTCCCAAGAATATGAACCAAGAACAAGCCACTACAATATATGGATCACACAAGAACACAACCAATATGCAGAGATAACCAATACTTCTTATTCTCAAAGAAATACAAAGATTACAAAAGAGATTATAACTCTCAATCTCTCTCTCTCACCTTTGAAACACTCGGCACAATCTCTCTTGAAGTTGAATAATGATCACGACATACTAAACCCTAGAGTTTATGGCGATATATATAGCCCCCAAGAAAATCCTAAAAGATAAACACAAATATAGAAAATTGGGCCTTTTTCCCGTAAGCCCAAAAGAAATAATTAGCATCGGTATCGGTCGACTGCCCCCCAGGCCGGTCGACTGCATCGTGCAACATCAATCCAGAGGGCTGACCGGTTGACCGCACCCCTAGTGTCGGTCGACCGTCCCCTCCTCTGTTGGACACCTGCACTCGAAGAACCCCCAATCGACTTGGTCGGTCGACCGCACCCCTAGCCGGTCGACCGCAACCCTCCAGACTTCTCTTCTTCTACTTGCTACTTGTCTTCCCTTACTTCTTTGTCTTCTCCTATTCTTCTCCAACTTCAAGTACCCCGTGCCTATGTGTATTTAAGGCCAAAATTCCTGACAGAGCTTCCTTGCCCGAATCATTCGTCAAATATTCTTCGAATTGTAATTTCAACCAACTAAGTCGAAGTGATTTACCGTCGAAGATTTCATTCCAAAATTCAGCTTTGGCTTTATCTTTCAACTAGTCTATGGCTTGATCTAATAGATCTGGATCATAATCTTCGGGAGTATCTTTGAGGATTTCATTTTCAACGTCTTCTTTTTTTTTGTCCAAGGACTCCTCCAGGTTGATACCGAGCAAATCACGAAGAATTGCTACTCGGTCAAAGTCCATGTTCCCCGTCATGGCGACCCCACCTATTGGAAGCCCAATAATGAGAGCTACATCTTGGAGAGTGATGGTCATCTCACCCACCGGTAGGTGGAATATGTGGGTCTCCGGCGTCCATCGTTCGACAAGAGCTGTAAGTAGAAGTCGATCAAGCTTCATATCCCCTATAAATCGAGCTTAGTAGAAACTGGCTTCAACTAAGTACGGAGTGATATGGATGTCCATGGGAAGAACCGCGTGCTTCTGGAAGTTACCCTTCTTTGCAGTCCACACGGCTTTGGATCGGTGTATGGACTACAACGAAAGTAAGCTTGAGTCCAACGGTCCAGGAGGTGTAACGAAAATCGAAGATGACATATCGGCCTCGGTAGATATAGATTGACAGCCACATATCTATACGAACAAAGATAAATGTTGTTATTATTAATACAATGTTACATATTCATATTTAAAACCAATAATAATAATCAATCTTAGATCTGTAATTGGTGCGCCTCTAGCGCTACTAGAAGGGCTTCTCGGTCGCCTTGTTCTAGCCATTTATCTATGAACCAAAAATTTAAGCTTAGTTGATACGGATTACATCCATTTATCTATCATAAATAAAGAAAGCGAAAATGTGAAAAAAACTGCACCAACGACCGTATCTCTCGAACCGTGAGTCGAAACTCACTTCTACAAGTTGGGGTGGCTTGTGCTACGTGAGACCAATCTACTTGCAAAGTTTTATATTTTTTTGAAGGTCGTTTGCAGAATTTTTTAGTCTAACCGCACAAAAAAATATCTAAGTCATTTACTTCTTTTGCGACGAACGTAAGAAAACCACACAAACGGCATCAAAAATTTATAAAACTTTGCAAATTGGTCAAATTCACGTAACACAAGCCACCTCAACTTGTAGAAGTGATTTTTGAGTCACGGTATGCGAGATACGGTCGTGTACCGCTTTATTTAATTTTTTTTAACCAAAAGCGATACACGGTTGTATCTCTCGAACCGTGAGTCGAAACTCACTTCTACAGGTTGGGATGGCTTGTGCTACGTGCGACCAACCTACTCGCACTTTCGTATTTTTTGGAGGTCGTTTGCACGGTTTTCTAGTCTAACCGCACTAAAAAAGTTTTAAGTCATTTACTTTTTATTCGATGAACGTGAGAAAACCGCACAAACGGCATCTAAAATTTATAAAACTTTGCAACTTGGTCGAAAAATACACGTAACACAAGCCACCCCAACTTGTAGAAGTGAATTTTGAGTCACGGTTTGCGAGATACGGCCATGTACTGTTTTATTTGGTTTTTTTAACCAAAAGCGATACACGGCCGTATCTCTCGAACCGTGAGTCGAAACTCACTTCTACAAGTTGGGGTGACTTGTGCTACTTGAGACCAACCTACTTGCAATGTTTCGTATTTTTTGGAGGTCCTTTACATGGTTTTCTAGTCTAACCACATTAAAAAAATTTCTAAGTAATTTAGTATATATCGAACGATCAAAAATACGACTCAATCTAAAATATCGTCGAGCGATTAACAACAACTAAGATTACAATTGCACTGTGTAAATTCATCACAACAACTATGACTACAAAGTTCTACATCTACAATTTTTTAAGGCAATTTTAATATATTGTAAATTATTGGAAATAAGCCCAAAAAAAAATTACAAATCAACACAAATACAACTACTAAGAGAAAAAATTAGTCATTACCTTACAAAATAACTGCGAATTTTGCCAATGTAGGTGTAGTCTTGAACTAGGGTTTCAATTTGATTTCGAAGTTGGGATTAGAGGGTTGAGTTTCTATGTTTGGAGTAGAGATTGGGAGAGAGAGATTATATGGGAATGGAAGAGGAGGAGGAGTGGACGGAGGTGGAGGAGCGAACGGAGGAGGAGGTGTGGTTTGTGTTTGTATTAGGGTTTTCTGATTTGGGGAGCAACGGACAAAAGAGAGAGAGAGAGAGAGAATCGTCGAAATGATAGAGGAGGGAAGTGAGAGAGGAGTTGCCGGAGTGAGAAGCTCACGATTTCGGAGAGTGGGTTTGGGTTCGGGAAGAAACGAGAGAGTGGGGAGAAATCGAAAGAAGAATATGGAGTATACAAATCTAAAACAAAACAAATTTTGCCTTAACCCGCTCTTGGAAACGACGGGTTAAGGCAAAAAAAATTTATAAGTTTTTTTTGTCTTAACCCGTCGTTTTCAAAAATGGGTTAAGGCAAAATTTCTCAAAAAAAGATCAGGGCCCGTTGGATCTTTGATCCAAAGACCCAGATCTCCGTTCGCACATATCTGTGCACACAGACTCGTTAAAGCTCATATATATATATATATATATATATATATATATATATATATATATATATATATATATATATAAATTTTTTGATCGGCATGAGTTCGCAGCCTAACATGAACCAACCCGTAAATATATAAAAGTTTTTTGATCGGCATGAGTTCGCAGCCTAACATGAACCAACCCGTAAACCGTCTATTCGGGGAAATATGTATATACTATGTGTTCAACACAACCAAATTAATACTCCAACAGAAAGCACATCTTCTAGGCATAATCGCGTCGTTAGTTAAGTGATTTAAGTCATCTAATGAGATGCATTGGTCGACCTAATAAGCCATATAGAGACAACTAGCCATATAGAGACAACTATGGGCTTATCTTTTGATATAGGGACGTCAACCTAGATCAGTTCTGAACTTGACTATCTCTACTATTTTAATGGAAGACTTTGTCACCAAATAAACACGTGCATTATAACTTAACAAATACGTATGTACTTGCATAATTAATATAAAAAGGATCTTAGGTTCGATGCCAGACAATATTGATTTTTTTTAAAAATTATATATTTATAAAAACGTACATCACACGTGCAAATTACTAGTGATATATAATTGAAACCACTTTAGCAGAAGTCACTTTGACCGAACCTAGTTACAGCCCTGAATCTAACCTTACTATTTTGGTCTGAATGATCACAAATGTTTTACTTATAGATTCTCCCAAACACTTTGATGTTTCCAAAAAGCATCTTTGGTGCATGAATTTGTAAGTGGATTTTATAAGATCTGTTTCTTAAATACGGCTGACTGCGATAATTAATCAGGATTTAGGATAGAGTTTATTTATTTTAATTTTTTTAATAAGCAAAAAGAATGAAGGAAACAAAAAATTACAATTGTTGTCGCTGTACGCTACTCGTGTAAGCCTCAATTAAACTATTTAAGCTCTACATTATAATTCAAGACAATAATCAAAGAGTAATGCGACATCCACTACCAATTTTACTACATTTCTCTTCACTATCTTAGATAGCACGCTTCAATAGGTAGAGAAAAATAGAGTAGGTGGGGGAACTCTTCAATAGGAGTATGCTACCTAAGTAGTGAAAAGAATTGTAGTGAAGTAGTGAAAAGAATTGTAGTGAAAAAAAAAAAACCAAACAAAACACAAACTTAGAGTCCAAAGTTGGCCCAAATATAATCAACTTTACAATCAGGCCCAATATATTAAAAATCTTAACACACTCACCCAAATTACTACATGGGCCTTATTAAGCCCAAGTATAAAAACTAACCGGGTTCGAATCCCGATCGGATCTCATTTAAGACACGACCCGCACCTTTTACAAGCCTAGAACAATCGAGGCCCTCCTTCTTGCTCAGTTCACTCCAGAAAATTACAGAGTGAGACAGAAGACAAGAAATGATAAAACAAGAACCCTAAAAAACCCCCCTCCCTTTTGTACGAAGAAAACCTCGGAAATGGATAAAAATCAGACACCTTCGGACGCCATGGACACCGACGGTGCCAGCACCAACGCCGGCGGCGGCCAGGGCGGCGACCTCCCGTCTCTGCTGCTAATGGCGCGCCAGTTCGTCGATCAGGGAAATCCCTCGCTCGCGCTTCAAGCGGTAAATTTCTAGTTGAATTTTGATGAATTTTGATGAATTAGGTAATAAAGTGAAGTAACTTGTCAATTGATTGGTTGTTGATGGAGATGGTAATGTGAATGATGTTGTTTATGAGTGAATTTGTGTTGAAAGTTGGTAATTTGGTAACTAAAACATTATTGAGGGGCATTTTGGTGGTTTTGGGTCCACATTATGCTAGAAATACAACAACCCAGGGGAATGGCTGACTTAGGGCATTTATTGGACCTTTATGAAGAAGATATTGTTTGTTTGTTTGTTTCGTTCGGTTTATTTTCCATTCTCGACAAGTTGTTGGTGATGAAAACAAGCTGCAGTTAACTAAGAGAGGGAGGCGAGTATAAGAATTACTAAATGAATGGGAATTTTTTTTAAAGATAGCTGGCGATATGTCAGTTTTAGGTGTTGCAAGTTCTAATATCGTTTTTTGGGTTTTTTTTTAAATAGCAAATTTTGAATGATACATGGGACATATCAACTAATATTTAATACCAATTTATTTATTGTTGCAGTACTTTGACTTGAAAATCACATATACAACAATTTAATACATCTGTTAAAGATACTCTTTTGCGGAGTTGGAAAAACAACAACCACAACAACCAAGAAAGCTTTTATTCCCAAAATTGGGGTCAGCTGCATGGATTCTTTTCCATTCAGATCTACTGAGGGCCTCCTGCTTTTGTTGAGTTAGAATACAAAAGATATGCAACTTTTTTAGTAGGTTCATTATGACATTGTGTAATAGTTTCTAATTACATGAATTATAAGAATTTTGTTATAGGTATCTTTCACTTGTTACGTTGTTTAGTATGTTTAATCTTTAAATTTAGGTATGTTTCTTTAATGTTTTGGATTGCATGTCATTTCATGGTGGCGAATATGTAGTTGGGTTGTATTTGTATTTTTTGTTAGGTTTTGTGAGAAATTAACAATTGGGAATTAGGGTTTATCTCTAGATCTAAGTTGCTTGGGATATTCAGACTAGGTATTAAGATTGGAATACCTAGACTGAATATCTCAAGCAACTTAGATCTAGAGATAAACCCTAATTCCCAATTGTTAATTTCTCACAAAATCTAACAATCTTGAGATATTCAGCCTAGGTATCAAGATTGGAATACCTAGGCTGCTATCACAAACCAGTATTTATTCCTAAATACTGGTTTGGGTATCGGGTTATAAGCCCACAAACCCGCGTTTCAATATCCAATCAATTGTACGTTCATTACACGTGTTACTCATATGCACGTGCTATATTTATATAGAGAGAATATACCAATATATCCAACATATTTTGCGTAGATAGTATATATTTGGAGAACATAATATATGGGTAATTTAAATTACACTTGAAATATATATATTCTTACCACTTGACAACTCGATATTCAATAAATGTCACCAGATTCACCACTAGACCCTCATTCCAGTGTTCAACATGAAATTTGCCACCTGATACGATCATGGAACCTTGGAATACATATTATCATCTTTCTTCTTATTGTCCTGCTAATTGTTTCTATAATATATCATCATTTCATTTCTTTATATTTCTCGTAGCTTTGTTTTGCTTCTCCATTAAGTCTTCCTAATTGAGTAATTTCCTTATCTTTCCCCCATTGAATTGATTCTATAGTGGAATTCAAAGAAAAAGGGTAGTGGTAACACTTATTTTATATTAGCATTCATTTTTTTTTCTTAGTTAATTTTCGTGATTATCTCTTGTAGGCCTCATCACTCTGGTCTTGCCTTTTGTCCTTAAAGCTTTGGAAGTGGACTAGAAAAACAAAATTAGAGAGTTAGTAGACACTTATTTACGAAAAACGAAGATCAGATCCTATCATCGAATTATTCTCGATGTTCTAGTCTTATATGCCTAATATCAGTTTTCTTATATAAGTAAACCTATAACTATCAAATATATCCAATCAAATCTTGCTACGTCAATTTCCTCTATGGGGGGCCACTCACCTTCAAAGCTTCTTCATGTATTGTAAAAACAAATTATAGGAGGCTGGATCCCTCATTCTTGAGGTGATGTCTTTTGGTTAAATAGAGTTCCTTAAGAGGAAGCGGTGGCCATTAGCCTGAGCGGAGGTACCAATTTAGTGTCCTAACTGGTAACTTTCTTTTTTTTGAGTACTAAGTACTATGAAAGCAGTGGTGTGCATCATTTTGTTTTGTTAGTGCTAATTTGTAAGGATAGTGTTATCCTTTACTCCTTTTCCTTATTTTCCTTTAGCTTAAAGTCCTTGCTTATTTGTATATTGACTAATTAGTTTCTAAGTTATATATGTTGATGATGCATCTTGCTGAAATATTTGTTTGTTTCAATTTTATAGCAATGTTTAGCTTTGGAGATAAAAGTTGCAGAATCACACAGTCAGATATTAAATTCAGAAATATATTGAAAGATTCTTCTTGGAGGAATGTTTTAAATTACCATAACTGTGAAGGACTAAGATATAAGGGAAATCTGGTTTTGCCCCCCACCTTGGAAGATTGCTGAGAAATTACAGGCTATTCAAAAGATAGGATCTTGATGTCAATCTCATGCAATGCAAGAGATGCAGATGGCAAGTTTCTTATCTTGTGTAAGTACTACTTGGAAATTACTCAGTAAGTTTTGAAGTAATGAGAGTGACTAAGTGCATGTAAAAACCACACGCTTAACAACATCAGTAGAAGAGATGCCTTGGTGCTGTGGTTGCATGACTGAGTCTTCAGTGTCCTTGCACTCAGTGATCTTGCACTCGATGTTTTACCTATCGGGATGGGGGCATTGCTTTCTATATCTTCTCTCTAATAGACAAACAAAATACTATTCTCTCCGTTCCTAAATGTAATTCGTTTAAGGTTTTAACACTATTTTAAGAAACACCTAGATTAGTGTATTGAGAATAAATATCCCTCTTAATTGAACCTATTTATTAACTTATTAGTAGCATACTTACGAAAATGCCCTCTTATTTGAAATATCCCTCTTAATTGGCCTATTAATCAACTTGTTAACATGGTTTTAAAGATCGGTCAATCCCGATCCAAGTTGTCCAATCCGGGTCGTTTTTCAAGCGGTTGCTCCGATACAACCCCCAACCTAAGATCGGCGAGATAACTTGGGGATCGATCGTGTTAGCAATTGGATCGAATGGATCTGCCCGATCCCAACTTGAAACCACCGAACCTATGATTAAAAAATTTCAATATTAGAATTTTTTGTTCTTGTGGATCCTCTTTTCCAAGCAATGAAGATCCACATGAATAACTAGTAAGAAGAATTATTTAAATTCATCAACTCATTTTTAAAAATTAGTTATTCTTTTTTGAAAATATTTTAATTATTGAAACATATTAGATTAAAAAAATTTGATTTTTAAAAAAAATGTTCAATCCAAAAAACTCGATACATTGATTAGATATTACTGAATACCAATCCAAATATTTGGAAAAACCTGATCCCACTCTCGGGCCTGAGTTTTAAAACCTTGCTTATTAAGCTTTCAAGGGTAAAATTGGTTGTGGTTAAAAAGTTAATTCATGAGAGATTGAGGGTGCAAAGCCAATGTGTTGGAAAGTGAAAACTATTTGTGTTTTGGGAAAAAAGAAAAGAGGCTAAAATGACATACATTTTGGAATGGAGGGAGTAGGTGTTACAACTTACAAATAATCTCTCTCTCTCTCTCTCTCTCTCTCTTTCTCTCTCTCTCTCTTGAAGGGAAAAGATGGAGTATAATCTCTTGTACTATCATCTAGCATATATGCTGATTAACCTGGTTAATGTGGAACTTGGAGAAAATAAGTGGATGAATAGCGCTGAGGTTACAAACTGAGTTTTTTGTTGTGAAATTGGAAACCAACATTGTGATTGCTCCCGGAATAAATGAAACAGAACATTTACTCTGAAATGAAGTCAAAATGGGAAATGGGTTTCCTGGCAGTACGTCGGCACATGTATATTACAAAATAAAGGGAGGATGGGTGTTTGTCATTGCCCTCTAACCCCCCTTTTTACATTTACTCCTTTATTCTTTTAATTAATAACATGCAACTCAATTACGGGTGTCGCAGATTTTTCCCCTTAAAATTTTAATGTTGTTGCAATTATTGACTATCAGGTGATGATGGCCATGCGATCAATAGGAGGAGAAACTGCCATGCTCCAGACTTTGCAGCGTGCACGTGAGCTCTACCGAAACAAACTCCAATCAAGCACTGCTGCTGATGAGTTGGCTTCCTTGTTCGCGGAGTGTGCCATTGCTGAAGCACAACCTGTAAATTCTGACGCGCTAACGCAACCTCAGCCTCCTGGTGCCCACATTTTGCCTGTGCTTGACACTGCTAATGATTCTTCTATACTTGCTGCAAGTGGTAGGAAACAGGTCATGTTGGATGCATTCTCTGATGGAAGCAGCTTCATTTGCTTGCAGTGTGGAGGCCTAGTCAGTAATGTCCGGAAGGATGAGCATCTGGCTTATTGGTGTGGCTAAGACCGACGATGGCCTCCGCTCTTGATGCATTTCTTATGTTCTTTTTTGCATACTGCCTTGCTGCTGTGAATGCTTGTTTCATCATCATGTACTGCCTTGCTGCTGGGAATGCTTGTTTCATCATCATCTTCATCATCAAGATTACCCATGATGTATTTTCAACCTTTCTGCTTACTAGTACTGGTGGTAATTTGCAGACTTATACTTACAGAAATGCAGTGGTCATAGGGGAGCGAGTTGGTTACACACTTTTCTTAAACAGTCAATGCTATAGCTTATGTAATACAGTATTTTTGTGGGTTCTGAATGGTAGTCAAACATTTTCAGGCAGCTGTTGACAACATTTTGTGAATTGAGCTGAACAAGCTGTGCTTTAGGTGTTCATCTCGCTCGTTTATATGGTCAAACACAAAATCTTGCTCATGCTTGTCTGTCTAAAATCAGATGAGCTCAAGCAAAGCTTTCACAGTGCCCACGGTGACCGAGCTGAGCCTTGAGCTTTTTCATTTTCCTGAGCTGAGCAATTAACATGTACATCTTAGCAACAATTTCCCAAACAGTTAGCAACCTACACGATATATTATTCTATTTTGATTTTGGATATTTTAATTGCAGGTGAGTCTTTGTTCTCAGCACACAACACACATGTTTCTTGGTAAGAACACACAACATGACTAAATTTAGGAACGAATTTCTAATTATATCCAAGTTAAGCTCGAACAGGTTTAAGACCAACTTTCAATAAGCTTATATTAACTCGAGCCTACTGGATCTCCAAGTAAACCAAGCTCAAACATGCTACGGTTCATCATTGTTCAATAATGTTATGGAACTTAAATTTAGTTCCAAGCTTTGTTCATTAAGTTATTCAACGTGCGCAAACAAACTTGTAATTGAAGGATATACCAAGTCGAGCTTGTTTACTAACCTGGATGAGATCTTACAACACAGAGTCCAGTGCACGAGCTTATAAGGTCATATGTATGCCAATTACTACAGCTTCCACATGACAATACCTATTGCATAACTACTCTTTAATTTTTTTTCCTCAAAACTAAACCAGTCATGGCAAAATATTCCACTTGCTGCAAGTAGGGTTCCTAAGAATGTGCAAAAGATATTCACGAATGTGAAGTTGATTTGCAAAACCACTAGATACTGCAGGTAGGAAAAAAAAAAAAAAAAAACAGACACTGCGGGCTAAAATTTGACAGGAAGGAAGAAATTCCAAATCATCAACATCCAGATGGACTGATACCCTCAATCTTTCAAATCCAAAAATTATATGTAGCTGGAATTATCAATTGATTTAGTTCAAATTTATCAAATCCATGAGAGATTTACATAAGAATCTATGTAATACACTTTCTAAACAGAAAAACTGCAGCCTAAAACTATACTAGTATAGTTTGTCTCCAGAGTGTGATTGCCAGTCCAGTATGCAAGAATCTGAAGAAATTCTACTGTCACTACAATCAAGAACCTGACTTAACTGAATGATTAGAAGCTAGTGCTGTACACCTAATCAGTGTCGGCTTGAGCTGAAGGAAATTTTGGAGCTGTGGAAGAGAAAACCTAGAAAAAACAAAAGCGATTTTATGGCAATCATAATTTTTTTTATACTGAATAAGTAGGATAATTTTTAATAAGCAACCATGATATAATAGGACTTGGATGATTACCAAGAGATTAACATAAAGTTATGGTTAAGCTATAGGGAGACGCTTCACTTCTCAGCATCCATGCACCATTGCTATGTACACACAACTCCTTCGCAACCTGCAGTCATTGAAAGAAAAAATAAAATGAATGCAAAATGGGCATCTTTATAGAGCCCTCTATTAGAATAACATATGCAAATACATTTCCCAATCTTGGTTTTAAAATTTCACTAAATAAGCTAGTTAAACATCAAAGTATTCTCATGATCATCCTGTTGGGGTTTGTGGATCCAATACACGATAATGGGGTTGGAAAAGTCAGATGAGAAGAAGAGTCAAATAAGCAGCAAGCTGCTGCAGGCGAGTTGCGGTCGACCGTAGGTGGACAGTCGACCGCATTCGTACAGGCAAAAGAACGGTCGACGTGCAGTCGACCGTCACTCTCTCTGGATAGACCTTGTATCTTGAAGAGACGACCGGTCGACCGCGCAGTCGACCGACCTGCTCTCTGTTGGACCTCGTGCAGTCGAAGGAAAGAACCGGTCGACTTACTTGGTGTTGCGGTCGACCGTCCCGATGCTATTTTTGATGAGCGGTTGAGATTGAAGTTGAGAAATCCTATATATATTGTATTGTGTACGATTTTAGGGTTAAGTGAAAAGAAAATAGAGATCTACCAGCCGTCATTGAGAGAGAGGGAGATAGAGAGAAACCCTACACCTTGGTGGTGAGTTCTTGAGAGATTTATAAACCTATTCTTCATATTTCTAGTGAAAATCGCAGGAGTGCCTCCGCGCGGGAAAGTAGCCATTGTTTTTGGGTGAACCTCGAAAAAATCTTGTGTGTTCTTGTGTGTTGCTTTTGGTTGTTCGTTGTTCTCTTGTTTTGATTTTATAGTTCTTGCATCTTGTCGTCGTTGTTGAGTTATTCTGCAGTTAGAATTCAATAAAGTGGTATCAGCTGCAGGTTGGTAGTATTGATTGAGATGGGGGACAAGAGTTGTAACACCCCGCAAAATAAAATGATTTATTTTGCATTACCAAATAATATTAAATTTGTAAAGTTAACTATTTTGATTATTTTCATGAAATTGCAATTTTGCACGTGCAAAGTTAGAATATTTTAAATTCTTAAAGTTTTATGGTTAATGATTGATTTTCCTCATTTATTTATGATATTTTAATTTTTCATATTTATTTAAATTAATTTAACTATTTTACAAATTTGTCAATTTTACACATGTAAAACACGTGCAAATATTTTTTTGGGTGAAAATCTCCACTTTTAGATTTCTGAATAAATTCTCCTATTCATAATTAACAGGGGTGTATTGGATTGAGATTTCAAAAGATTTTAAAAGAATTGAGAATCACACTATTTAAGAGATTTATGGGGAATTCACCTAAAACTTCGATTAAGATTTATAAGGATTTTAAAATAGTTTGATGGAATTCTTATTATGAATTTGATGAAATTCGAAGGAATTCGATGACAATAGACTTTATAATTAGTTCATTTCCTACACAAGATTGTCATTCTCATAAGAGTAGTACGAATAAACATTAAGGCACCTCGCAAGTCATAAAAATGTCATTTTCATAAGATTTTTCTGAAGTACTAGAAGGACACCCACATAAACAAAAGTAACAGCAAAAAAGAAAGAGCCCTACATGAGAAGCTGTTGATGAGTCCATCAACTCAATACTCGCTATTTTAACATTTTGAAATAGCATAAAATAATAATAACTAATAATACCCGGTAACCAAAGTCATGGAGCAAAAGATCTATAAGGAGCACCAACTCTCCCGTTAGGCATCATAACTCTACCACATCTCCTCATCAACTCAATACTCGCTGTTTCTGCACCATATGTCTTCTAGTTAATAGTTTCACTATATAGGCCACATCATACAAACCTTGCAACGAGAAACCAATTTATGCCATAGCAATCTTGAGAATATTTTTGAATCAACTTCGTCGCGTTGATTTTGATTGAAATTGATTCCATTGTCTTTCGGGAGGCGGATGGAGTCCTCTGCGTGGGGATCGATGGTTGGGTTGAATTAGGGTTTGGGTTGAATTAGGCCTCTGCGGAGATCGGAGGTCGGGAGGTAGAAGAGAGGAGGAAGAAGAAAGGGGATTAGGGTTTGGGTTTATTTGGGGATAATTTGGGGCATATGTACAGGAAACAAAACCATACTCACCAATGCTTGAAAGTTTCTACAGAAAAGGTGAGAATTGCAAAGTCTTTTGCTATTTATACCTCAGGCCCTAGATTCCATTTAAATCCTCCAAACTCTCAATTCTACCAAAATCAATAACTTTTTGAATACACTGAGAATTTAATGGGGTCATTTAAAATCTCAATTGAATACACCAAGAATTGAATAGAATCACTTAAAGTCTCAATTGAATACACTGTAACTTTTATAAACTCCTTTAAAATCCTAATTGAATCAATTGAATAGAATCACTTAAAGTCTCAATTGAATACACTGTAACTAGGATTTTCACATTCTTTTGAATTCTTTTCAAAATTCAATCCAATACACCCCTGTAAGTATATCCTAAATTTAGGGATTTTTCAGAGTAAAGAAACTATTTTTATAAATACTTCGAAAGAGAGAGACTTTTATGTAAAAAGCCGTTTGGACCTCAAACAAATAATGAAAATTCGTTTTTACTGATTTTTGGGCTGGCCATGGTCATCATTGAAAATAAAATCCATTTAAAATTTTATTTAGAGTTGATTTGGTAAAGATTTAAACAAATATGGTATTTTTGCAAATATGAAATTTATGTTGGATCTTGTGCAAATAATTTCTTGGAAAGTAAAAGTCAAAAATTTTAATTGGAAAATCTAATATGTATTAGTAGATATTATTTTTGAATTTTCTGGATTTTTAAGAATATTTTATGACATATTTGCAAATATTACAAAGAGATGGGCTTTTGTGCAAAATTATCACTTGAGTACAAATCCGAATTTTTTAAATTTATGGGCTATGCTTAATGGTTGGATAACTCAGCAGTAATAGGATTTTTTTTTTTATTTCAATTTATTTAACTTATTTAACTACTTTATTAAATAAAGGTTTATATATGTAAAGTAATAATTTATTAAGGAATGTTTCCATAAACTTGTAAAAGCCTAAAAACTCCAGATTTCGGCCTATATTATGGCCACTACAGCCATCCCTCTCCTCTGCAAAAGTAAAATATATTTTTACTATTAATTTATTGGAGTTTCGAACCGATGATCTTGGATTTTGCAAAAGAATGACTTTTTCTTATTCTTTATTAATTCGGTTGATTTCTTCATTGAGGTGAGTGACATATGTTTGTTTTGTATTGTTCTGTGCATGTTGTATGTGATGATTTGTTTATTAGAAAACATGTTAGGAATTGTATGAAGATATAATAAAACTTGATGGATTGATGAAATAAAAATTGAATCTTTTCATGAAAATTATGCTATTGATGATTTAAAACCCTAATTGGTGAGTTGATATTGTTAAGAACTTAATAGAGTCCATGGGTAAGTTGTTTCCTCTCATATTCTTATTGTTTTGAGTGCTTCTTATGTATTGAATGATGATTATTGCGAAAAGTGCACAAACCTACCCTTTACCGTTGAATACACACTGTTTTAAATTACCTTGGACTTGAGAAATTTTAAACCAAATTCGAAGAGTCTATTATGGTATGTACTTAGGCCGCAATTCACAACTGCGGCCTTGAAGTCGAGAAAGCCGTAGTTTGGTACTGCGGCTTATGAAGATAGATCTATCTTCGGAATTAGTTTTGAAATAGACATATTATGAAAATTGAAAAACTGTCCACTACCACACCCAAAAGATATGAATGCACATATACAACCTATCGATTCCAAGTGCCACTTGAGAATTAGACATAATCTCAGGTTCCCATCCGCAAACACCCCCACCGCAAAATACATACATTCATTAAAAGAAAAGGATAAAATGCGTCAATATTTTATCAGCTCTAATTATAAACTCTTGCCCTAATCAGAACAAACTAATAAGTCTATCAAAATCAAAATCTACACTTGACTAATTAATGTAAAAAATTTAACCACCTAAAACAACGAAATTGACCTGAGCGTCGTCGCCTTCAAGAGGAGTGCAGAAAACATCGATCTCATGAACTACAGAGTCTTGCTCGTCTTCTTCCTCCTTTTTACCATCGTCGTCTTCTATCGGAATCAGGTACGAAGGAAAATAAAATTAAGAAGAAAAAATAATTTATAAAGTAAATATTATTTTTTGGCATAGGGTTCTAGTCTTCAAAAGATAATTCACATATCAGACGTTTAAACAAAAATAAACAAAAAAGCCAAATTGTCTTGATTTCTTACAAAATCCCAAAAAGTATATTTGCCCCATTCCAATAAACAAAAACAAGTGTAGCTTAAAAGAATTGTGATCTGCATTCTTTCATAGAAACAAACTCTTTGATAATTGTGTCTATGCACAAATCCTTTGCTATTTCTCTTTCAATAAAAATCATCAAGTAGTTCGAGAGATAATCATCCTTCATCTTGTTACGAAGCCTATTTTTCACAAAACTCATTGTCGAAAATGCCCTCTCAGTAGTTGTTGTAGAAACTGCTAATGTAAGTACAAGCCTAATTAGTCGATCAACAAGATGATAGATAATTGACTTTCTAGATCTCGCTAATGATTGACATAACTCGGAAAGAGATGACAAATTCTTGAATTCACTACGAAGAGGAATATCAAGTATATAATGTTTAGTTGATACTTTAGATGTGTTTGATCTTGCTCAGAAAAATCTTCAGAATAGAATTGGCTTGCAAGCTTGCAAATTTTCTCGACATTAAAAGATGTAACTGGAATTCTGTTCTTCCATTCGAAGTCTTCTCCTTCTCCACTTCTGTTCTTCTCTTCCAACCCTTTATCTATCTCATTTCTTTATCATGTGAACTGACAACTCAGTGGTCTTGTTAATTTTATAATGAATACTTAACTTTTACTAAAGCACCATATACCCTTGAGAAACGAAAGAAATAATATGAGAATACATACAAGAAAATGATAAAGCGTCATATGCCATTGTTTTGCTTTTAAATTACATTGGGAATAATTATGGAGATGATGTACAAAATTATTTCTATATGGAAATCGATATTATTTTACTTGTAGCAGAACTAATTGATATCATGGCTTAATATATAGAAGTAAAACTTGAAGATAAGTTCATAACTAGATATACTTGTCATCATTTCATTGCATATTCTTTCACGAATATATCCTTCTATGTGAGTCACTAGTTCAAATGTTCACTAGCTGCAAAATGCCAAGTCCCTAACATTTCTAGACAACTTCAGTTATAGAAGTAAAAATTGAAGATAATTTAATAACTAGATATACTTGTCATCATTTCATTGTATATTCTTTCACGAATATATCTCTCTATGTGAGTCACTAGTTCAAATATTCACTAGTTGCAAAATGCCAAGTCCCTAATATTTTCAGACAACTTCAGTTATTTTTTAATGTATGAATATTTGTCAATGAGTATTGTTTTGAAAGGATATTACTTTATTCAAACTTCTGGAGATAATAAATATGCATAAACGTCATCAATTATGAATTCCATTTTTGTAGCAAGATGAGTTGTGTACAACTGAAATTATCTATAGCTAGTTCCATGCTTTGTATATCCATCCCAATGCTTGTATTGATTAAAGAGGGTGGATGTAGCTGTATGTTTAACTCGGTGCATAATTTCTTGATTGTGGGGATGCCTTGGCGTGAGACCCCGTTGACATCCCTGGAATTCTCCTTTTTTTTTTCTTTTTCCCCCTTATCCCGTCCGTCCAAACTCTATTCTATCATGCATGGCGTTTTGTTTTTTTTTTTCTAGGGAGTGGCCAGCAAGCTCCTCTCTTCTTCATAGTTTTCCTACCCAGATATCTACTATATTAATGGGAGAGTTGGGGTTCAAACAAGTAATCAATTTTTTATTTCTTAGTGCGTGTGTCAACACGTGCAGCGCACGTGTTGGTAGATTTTTTTTTTATCCTTTTCATTTTTCCTCCCCATTTTTCCCACGTGCAACGCATGCTGCACGTGTTGGTAGATTTTTTTTTGTCCTTTTCATTCTCCCTCCCCATTTTCCCCACGTACAACGCACGTGTCTAATACATATTTTTAAAAAATACATAGCATGTTATATATAATATATATAATATATTATATATATATATATATATTATATCGCACGTGCATCGCACGTGCATTATACTAGTTTGTATAGCTAAAAAGATTGATGTAGGTTGTCAGCCTGTCGTAGAATTTTGTCAATTTTTTCATGTATCTCATACAGTTTAACCTCCAAATTAACATCATAAGAATCTATCATTCAAAATAAATCAAGCTAGGAACAATGGGCTAAGGAAAGACCATGGATTTGATTTCGACAGTTAATAAGATCGAGCATCAAAAGAGATGTAACAGATTACATTCAATGAGAAGTAACAAAACAACTCAACTGTCTTATTAGTGATTCATTCAAGACAAGCCATGTTAATTATTTGGCAAGATGGGACTCCCATTGATAAAGTTCTCAACTAATATAATTAAGAACACTAATAAATGAATGTAGATATATAGATTTTGAACATCTGCTCTTGTTGCTCCATAATCATGGCCAATTTCATTATCCAACAACAACAGCTATTGTGCAATCCTTTCGGTTAGCTACATGACATCCCTTTCTAACAACAATGAAATTCTTCAGAATGGTTACAACTGATATATAATAGAATATACAAACTTTTAGTTTGTGTTAATTAACCCGCCGAATTTGCATTACTTTTGTTTAGTTTGGCATTCTCTTTCTTAAGCAAAAAAAACATTTAATACGGACTCTCATGTACCAATATAGCGATATTTGCACAAGAAAACTAATACATAAACTTTACAAACTATAGTGTCCACATGGAACCGTGCGTTCTCGCCCAACTCACAAACAAATTATCACACCACCCACTACTACAAACCTCCAACCTTTTAAGAACAACTTATTCCCTCCTGTTAAACAACTATCGACACATTTTTAACCCCTCATCACTGAATAAATACAAAGCCAATAACTAAACAGAAGGAGGAAAAAAAAAGCAGAAAAATAATGGTCGCGACATTTAGTCCACCGGTCCAAATCAAAATCCTCTCCAATAACTTGTGTAATAGAATGTCCATTATGCATAATTCACCATCCATCAGATGACAACGGCCCTCGAGTCAACAAAATTACTGGAGAGGACCCATCCATTACCCGTGTTGCTTGTGCACCGCTTTATAGGTCACCGGCCTTGACTGAGGCCCCGGCTTCTTTGCCTCAAGTGCCGCTGGAGGCTCCTCGTCCCTATTAGGATTTGTGGATCTGATACACGAGCACAAGGGTTTGGAGAAGAAGAAGCGAGGCAGCAAATAGAGAGCGCAACAAGCACAACGACAAGCAACAACAGTGCAGGATGTAGTCGACTGCATTTAATTGCAGTCAGCTACAACGGGCAGGCTGCACTCCACAAGGATTTGACAGTCGACTACTAGGACGACAGTCGATGGTGTTTTCTCTCTAAATTGCTCATACGCAAAGCAGTCGACTGCCTTGTATGCAGTCAATCGCAATGGTGCAGATTCAAAAAATCGATATACGCTTAAGATCAAATATTGTGTAATCCTATATGTATTGTATGGTGTACAATTTTAGGGGTATTCCATTGTGAATCCAAGTGAAAGATATAGATCTAGCAGCCATTCTCGGGAGAGGGGGATCTTGAGTGATTGTAAACATGTTTCTCTTTATTTTCTCTAGTGAAAATTATAAGAGTGCCTCTGCGCAGGAAAGTAATCATTGCAATCAGTAAACTTCGGTAAAAATCTCATGTGTTTATGTATTGTTGGCTTTGTTTATTTGTGTTTCTTTGATTCGATTACTTTTTTGCATCTCGGGTTGGGTAATGAACTCAACAAAGTCGTATCATATGTGTGACAAGGGGAAAATAAAAAGTTTCGAGGGAACATAGTTTTCGATGTGGAAGATCTAGATGATAGCATATCTCTGACAAAAATATCTAGATGATTCATTGTTTGGCACGAAGCTAGAAGGAGCAGAGGTAGATCCAATTGCGTTGACGGCTTGGAATCATTTGGAACATAAGGTGTTTGGGCAAATTCAGTTGGCATTGGGTAGAAATTTGTTATTTCATGTTGTGAAGGCAAAGACAGTGAAGGAGGCAATGGAGATTCTCACGGATATGTATGAGAGACCGTCTCCATCGAACCAGAATCTTTTTTTGAATAAATTTGTCAGCATGAAGTTGTCAGAGAGGGGTTCGGTAGCGGAGCATGTGATAATTTATGTATGGTATGCAATCAATTGGAATCTTCAGAGTTGTAGTTTGTGGAGAGAGCACATGCATTGTTACTACTATATAGTCTCCCCGATAGCTATTGTCCAGTAGAACAAACTATCACAAGTACTACGACTTATATGAATACTCTACAGGATGTTGTGAGTAGCATCATTAACGAGAAGGTGAGAAGAAAGAGAAATGAATAGTCTCCATCATCTTCAAGCAACTTTGCACTGTTAGTTGAGAATCGTAGGAGAAGCAATAAGAGAGGAAGGTCAAAAAGCAAAAAATCACAGGTCAAAGTCTAAAGCAAGAAATCGCAAATGTGAGTGTTGGCACTGTCATGAGTCGGAACACATGAGAGCCAATATGAAGTATAAGAAAAAATAAGGCGAGTCACAAGGAGCTAATGTGGTACACAACGAAATTCCCTTAGATATTTTATGTTTATCTACTGAAGTTGATATGATACAAAGTGATTGGTTTATAGATTTAGGTGCTTCTTTTCATTGTACACCCATGAAGAATTCTTTTGAGAACTATGTGACAAGTGATTTTGGTTCAGTTACAGTTGAGAATAGAAAATGATGCCTAGTTCTTAGAGAAAACACTGTTACAGTGAAAACTCTATAGTGGTGGGCAACTTGTCTTGAATGAAGCAAGGCACATTCCAGGCTTGAGAAAAAAATTTGATTTCGACTAGCAAACTGGATACAGAGGGACTTACAAAAACATTTTGGCATGGAGAGTGGAAGATTACTGCATGTGTTAGGTTAGTGGCAAAAGAAAATTGTGTTAGCAAGTTGTACTTACTCAGAGGAGGTGATTCGGGTGATATCATTGCTACAACACCAACAGGAAATTCTTTTTGTCTTATGACAAGTCAGGTTGGGATATCGTGGAAAAGGTGTCAAGAATCATTGTTCAGAGATCTTTTGTTTGGGCTAAAGAAGGTTGAGATTGATTTCAATAAGGATTGTGTAATAGGAAAACAAAAGACCGTTAGGTGTGAGAAGAAGCTTGGAAAGACTTGGTACATATAGATGTGTAGGGTCCGACTCACGAATTATCTTATGTAGTAAGAGATACTTTGTCACATTTATCGATGACGCTACGAGAAAAGTTTGGGTTATGAAATTCGTGAGAAGTCTGAGGTTTTGAGACATTCAAAGCTTGGTGGGCTATAGTTGAGAATGAGATGGGCTGCAAAGTGAAAGCAGTAAAATCAGACAACGGTGATGAGTACAAAAAAGTTTAGTAATGTTCCGGCACATGCAGGTATCCAAGGAATCAAGACAGTTCCTAGAATACCACAGGAAGATGGAGTAGCAGAAAGAATGAACCACACGATACTCGAGAGAGCGAGATGCATGAGGCTTCATGCGAGTCTTTTTGTTTGTCTTTGGGTAGCTATTATAGATACAACAGTCTATTTGATCAACTGTTGTCTGTCTAGTGTCCTTGATGGAGGCTTACTGCAAGAACTATGGTCAGGTAAATATGTTAATTATTCACATTTCAAAGTTTTTGGTTGTATTTCCCATTCACTAATTGACAAGGAATAAAGAAAGAAACTAGACTCAAAATCCAAAAAGTGTCTTTATTGGCCACGACAGCGATGAGTATGGTTACAAACTTTGGAACTTTGTTGAGAACAAGGTCATTCATAGCAGGAATATGGTTTTCAATTAAGATTTCTTGTACAAAGACAAGCACACAGACAGGGCAATACAACAGGTTCAGATTCAGATTCTGAATACGGTTCTAATGTTTGGGCCCCTACAGTACAGCGACAGGTACAGATACCATTGGTAGCACATGAGGCTCATGATGAACTTGTTGGATTGAGGAGGATGTCCAAGATAAACTGGAAGAGCCAGAACCATTAGGGAATGTTGAACCGGTCGATGAACCGGTACCTACTTGGAGAAGGTCAATATGAGAGAGAATGTCGACAAAGATATTTGATCCATCAGCTAGCACAGTTCACGAGCATATTCTGTACACAGATTCAGGTGAGCCAGAGACTCATGACGATGCTTTAAAAGATAGGATTCGAATTCAGTGGGAGTCGGCCATGATGGATGAGAAGAACTCCTTGATACAGAACTAAACTTGGGAGTTGACCAAGTTAACATCAGGAAAGCATGCTCTTATGAATAAGTGGAGTTTTAGAATCAAGGATGAAGCAAATGGTAGAAAAAGGTACAAGGTGAAACTTTTTATAAAAAAATCTCAGAATGAAGGTGTTGGTCACAGTGATCTTCGCTCCAGTTGTGAAGATGGCTTCAATTAGGGTTTTGCTCAATATTGTGGTAGTGAAAATTTTGTATTTAGAACAATTGGATGTCAAAACAGTATTTCTCTATGGTGATGTAGAAGAAGAGTTGTACATGAAGCAACCCACATGTTTTGAAGTCAAAGGAAATGAAGATACAGTTTGTCGATTGAAAAGAGTCTATATGGGCTCAAACAGGAACCACAACAATGGTACTTGAAATTTGATTATTTTATGCGAGGAAAGCGATTCGAAAGATGGGAATCAGATCATGTGTCTATGTGCATAGGTATGGAGACAATGATACAGTAATTTTGGCTTTGTATGTGGATGATATGTTATGCCAGGTTCATGTATGAAGAAATTAATGATGTGAAAAAGTTGATAGCTTCTCAGTTCTCTATGAAAGATTTGGGGGGAGGCAAAACAAATTCTTGGCATGAAAATTGTTAGAGACATGTAAGGTAAGAAGTTTTGGTTGTCATAATTAGACTAAGTGAAGAAAATGTTGAAGTGATTTAATATGAATGGTGTGATACGAGTTACTTGTCCCTAGCGGTGCACACGCCAAGTTATCTATGGACTTGTGTCCTACATCGGTGGTAGAAGTGAAGGAAATGACTACAGTTCCTTATGCCTCGGTCGTTTATAGTCTTATGTATGCGATGGTGTTTACAAGGCCAGATATCACATATGTAGTAGGTGTGTTAGCGGATATATGAATAATCTAGGTAAAGAGCATTTGTATACAATGAAGTGGATTCTTAGATATCTTGCAGGTACTTCATATCATTCTCTATATTTTGGGGGTGATTCTTTGCATATGTTGAAGGTACTTCACATGCATTAGGTGTTTTTTTTAAAAACAGTTGGGACAAAAACATACGTTGAAGGATGCATGATGGATTTATTGGTACTGATGTTTTTGTTTTCTGGTGTGGGAGCAACAGATGAAGAGTTCTTTTATTGAGGAGGAAACACAGATCTCAGCCGTTGATCTGACTAATCATAGGATAATATGTAAGTGGAGCATGTGGATATGGTAGTGCTGGTGGTGGTTGTCAGCCGTCGAACACCTACAGAAAAACCTGAACACCGGAAGTATTCCCGACGATAGGCCCTCTGATGATCAAGTCAATAACTGAGATAGTAAAGGTAGGGATTAGTGGAAAAATATTGATTACCTTGTAACCGTGGAGGTAAACATGTATTTATAGGCTAGTAGGCCCTGTTAGGGAAAGATTCCCTAATTGCCCCATTTAGATCCTTTGGATTAGGGGCCTGATCGAGTGACTAATCCCCCTAATATAGGGTATTTAATTACTGACCATAAATGGTTGGTCAACTCTCCCCTGGCGGGCTGGGTTGAGATGGTGGGCCTGCGGATGGTCCGTGAATTGCCCTTGGGCCCGTTATATAGACCTTAAGAACCTTGAGATTCATGCATGAATTGTACGGTGCAGATTGAATGTGACTTTCACCCTCACCATAAGCCCCCACTCTCAGAGATGAACTTCTGGTCTTCTTCGAGGAGTAGCTAACTCGTAGGGGAAACCGTGTTGGCAAAAAAGATCTTTTTGTAGTAAGGGACAAGGTGCTCGGTGAGAGGCTCGAGGTCGGGATACCCTGCCGAGTTGCGAGCCTGTGGTAGGCTTGGAGTTGACACTTCTCACCGAAGCTTGAGCTTGCGAAAGGCTCGGGTTCAGGATACCATGCCGAGCCGTGGGACTGGGCAAGGCCTAAGAGTCCGAGTGCTATGTCGAGGGATAAGATCCTTGTTGTGTGAATTTCTTTGCAAGGTCTCGGAGTCGAGAACCACACCGAATGGTGAGGCACGAGGCGAGAGCCTATTGCGAGAATTTCTCTGTGGGGTCTCGGAGTCTAGGTACCACGCCGAGGGGCGAGGTACTAGGAGAGATCCTTGTTGTGGGAATTGCTCTGCAAGGTGTCATAGTTGGGGTACGACGCTGAGGGGGGAGGTGCTAGGCGAGATCCTTGTTGCGTAAATTTCTCCCCAAAAAGGCTCAAATTCGGCGTACCATACCGTGGGGCTTGGTGCTAGGAGAGATCCTTGTTGCGGGAATTTCTCAGCAAGGTCTCGGAGTTGGAGTACCATGCTAAGGGCATGGTGCAAGGCTAGATCCTTGTTGCGGGAATTTCTCAGCAAGGTCTCAGAGTCGGAGTACCATGCCGAAGAAAGTGGTGCTAGGCAAAATCTTTGTTGCGGGAATTTTCTGCTAGGTCTCGAAGTCAGAGTACCATGTTGAAGAGAGTTGTGCTAGGCGATATCCTTTTTGCAAAAATTCCTTTGCAGGGTCGGATTACCAAGCCGAGGGGCATGGTGCTAGGCGAGATCCTTGTTGCAGGAATTTCTCGGCAAGTTCTGCCGAAGAGTGAAGTGCTAGGAGAGATCCTTGTTGCAGGAATTTCTCCGCATAGTCTCGACGTCGGAGTACCACGCCAAGGGGTGAGGTGATAGGCGAGATCCTCATTGTGGGAATTTCTCCACAAGGTCTCAGAGTCGGAGTACCATGCCGCGGGGCGAGCAATGTTTCAGAGATCTCCGGGTTAAACAGGTTGGATGAGTGCTGTCAGACCCGATACTCACAAGACCTCATGATTTTTTGAGGAGCCATTACATGGTTTTGTAGTTATCGAGGAGACGTCACGTGACTTGGGTCATTCGAGAAGTCACGCCCTCCTTTATAAGTTCTCTTCATCTCATTTTCTATGATTATTTTCTATTTCTTCAACCAGAGCTTCTCTCTCTAGAAATCTCACTCCAAATTAACATGTCTGGTACTCAGCAAAGCAAGTCATCCTCGTCTTCGTCCTCTAGACGAAATGGGTCATCTTCTTAGTCGTCTTCATGGGCAAGCGAACCTGAGAAGTCGAGGTCCACTCCCATTCCTTCTCGAAAAAAGATGTTGACATAGAGGTGTGCTCGAGCCCTGAAGGGGGCGAAGCTCGTTCACCAAGTGGGTGAGAATGTGGCCAGAGAGGGGAGTTGTAGCGCCCCGAGCATAACTTGGCTCAACATGTGCATATATCACCAAACCACAGCCCCACCATAGGGCATAGCCTCACCAAAAGTATTATAGCTTAGTTGGTGCTCTTGGATCCTTGGCATTCTAATATATGCACTTATATACCCATTTTCATCATCCATGTGGGACTAAACTTTAGTTTTCTCATACAACTCTCATTCAGACATTTCATCGAACACCTTGTGTGCATGCCACCCTTCATTCAAGCATTTCATCAAACAAATAATGTGCATGTACATAACATGGGTTTGTGCCTATCCAAACCCGGGTATTACAGGAGTGAAGGTCCGGAGAGCACGGAGGTCAAAATGGAGAGGGGAGCCCATGTCGGGAGATAAAGAGGGGGGATGAATGGGAAGGGATTTATGGCGAAAAGATGAGGATGAACGAGGGTGAAGGAGAAGGGAGTCCTTCGATTCGGGAATTAGAGCCCCCGCCCCTTGATAACATCTTATCTGTCCCTTATCCTCGTGAACATCGACCTACGAAGAGGAAGAAAATTATTCTCTCTCCTGATAGGGGTACGAGCAGATGGCGTACGAGCATGAGGGGGGTGTATTCCGGTCGTCTATGGGCACAAAACCTATTCGGTTGTACTCGGAAGCTTTACAGAATGTCTTGCGCTTCGGTGTGCAACCATCTTCGCCGAACAAGGCGAAGATAAGGGCATTCAAAATGCAGAATACCTTGGTGGAGAGTGATCTCGACCAGTCTTTCACATTCCCAAGAGGTTTGTCCTGTTGCTTCTGAGCCCTGGTATTCGTCTGACTGATAAGCTGTCGGAGTGGTTTTGTAAGTTTCCCGCAGACGCATTTGCTTTGGGTTTGTGTCTTCCCATCCACATGTTTATCAAAGAGGTCTTGAATTGGGTGGGGATGAGTCCTACGCAGTATGGGCCCAATTTATGGAAGCAGTTGAGTAGCTTCATCATGCTCTGCCAGAAGAGGGGCGTCTCCCTAAGGCTCAAGTACTTCCATAGATGCTTGGCATTAAGTGCTCTTCAGGGGTACATCTCCCCTCGTTATAAGATTCACGTCGTGCATAATCATTCAGACTCCATAAAGGATTGGAAAACGAAGTATTTCATCATCTACAGTCCTGAGCCTTGGGATATTACCACTGTATGGTCGTATGAGTACCCACAGAGGATGTAACACCCTGAATTCCATTTACATGTAATTCGTAGCGCAACATGATCTTTTTACTTCAATTTCGTGCAATTTTACAAGAAAATTAAAACTTTTCATTATACAGCACGGGTCTTTACATCAACGCAGCAGAAATAAAAAGAATGCAACATGATAAATACAACATTAACATCAACAACTTAAATCATGATAATAATCTTTAGCATCAATCCATCTTCATGCTCTCTTGCTAATCCAAGTCCTGCACTGGAAAAACTGTGGGCACGTCAGTTGCTTACAACCGACGCAATGTTATAAAACAGCGATACTCACTATACCGTAATATAACGATTCTCTTACTTTAGCAAACACAAACTTGAATGTAAAACAAAGTATGAAAAGTGACTATCCTAAACATGTTAGTGCATGATATGACTTAATGCCTAATACAGATGTTTACGCTATGATGACACTAATGCATATTTGTTCAGATTCTATGCATCCCATTCTACATAGGTCTGAGGGCAAACACCTACGTACTCCACATTATAGGGTTAAATCCCTCGCCATGCATCCTACTACTATGACTACTACAAGATTTAGACACTCTGCGAATATTGATTCTCGCCCTGGAATACCGGAGATCAATCCCGCTCCGTGGATCATTTTGTGGCCCTTTCCTCCATCGTCCCAGAATACTGGGGATTGTCTCTCTCTGCGGGTCATTCTGGAACCCTCATCACAAAAATACTCTATGAGCGTCGCTCTCGTCCCGGAATGCTTGAGATCATTCCCGCTCGGTGGATCATTTTGTGGCCCTTACGTCCATCGTTCGGGAATACTGGGGACTGTTGCTCTCCAAGGATCATTCTGGAGTCCATAACTCACGTTTGCTCTTGTTTCATCATGTCACCAACTAGTTCCTGTCCTTAAGTTTGAAACATGAATAAATAATACTACCTAGAGCTAGCTTACCCTCCTACCGGTCTTAAACCATACACCAAGAACGATAGCCCATACTGGTCCTTTCTCAAAATTCAATTATTTATTTTCATTACTTTGTCGGTACATGGGTCTTACTAAGCCTCTAGAGTCACATCTTTTCATGTTCAACATTATGGGGTACGCATCCCCTTATTATTCATATTCTCAATTTTATTTATTCACATGTCAATCAATCCTTTCATTCATTCTTATTTACCAACTATGGAGTATACACTTCTTGGTTGATCACACAACTAACAATTTACTTTAATAAGCTACAAAGTTTCTTCGATTAAATAAACGCTTTCTATATTCATCTATATTTCAATTATAAACCTCAATTCTATTCAAAAGATAGATTGATTAGTTTCATGAAAGAGTCTACTATATGTTTGTAGTTAAGATCACCTAGAATCATCCTCAATTACTTCGTCTACATTCATTTGCGAAACAGTAAGTTCAAAACCAGAAAACTGCGATTCATGCTACTTGTAAAAATCATAGAAACTTATATACTTCATGAAACTTTATGTTATTTAGATCAAAATAAAGGTATACAAGTCTACTAAAATTTCTTAGTTATAAGTTTCTCCAAAATATTATATCTATAACCCTGAATTCTTCGAAATCTATAGTAGGGTCGAAATATTGAAATACTATCACTTGTTCAGTCTGGTAAATTTCATTATAAATTCAATTCTTTGTGCAAATTTGATTTCTTAGACTTTACAGAAAGGTTAATGAGTCTACTTCAAGTTCCTAATTTTGACTTTCTCAAATTACTTCATCTAAGATGTTGAAATGATCAAAATCCGAAATGTGTATAAATTTCCAGCAACTAGTCAACCGCCAACCAGTCCTAAGTTTGGATTTTATTAAAATAGTAAATGAAATCCAGAAATAATGAAATTTTAAAGAAATGTTCCTGACATATACGAGATGTTCATATAAAAATTTTGGCTCTAGATTCCATCTAGTTTATTAGACCTGATTTTCCGAAGTGCAAACAAAACTCAAAACAGCAACTTTCTTTGCATAAATTAATAACTTTGTGTATGAATTTATTCCCAATTTATTTAATCTAATCACGATGTATTACCATGCACCCAACAACATCATTTCAACTTATCTACATGACAATCTTTTAACTAGCATGCATTTTATTTCATATTCATATCTATTAATCATTCTAAATAATATCATCACAAAATTAACTACAACTCATGAATTATCAATTTTATGCATCAATTTTCCTACACATGCATACTACTACACTTTAGAAAGTTCAAGAAATCACACCTTGTTTTGATGCAATGAAATATACTCCTATAAGGATTTTTCCAAAGCTCCAACCAAGCAAGCCTTCACCTCCTAGAAATTTGCCAGCACCAAAGCTCCTCTCTTTCTTTCTTTTCTCTCTTTCTTTTGTTTCTTTTAGTGTAAATTGTTCATGAATAAGAGAGATATTTATAGGGCTAAATGGGTAAATGAAGGGACATCCACTACCTAAAATAAATACCCATTCACCCAAATTAATTATCCACTCACAATTTACTACCACAACCCCTACATCTTCTACTCCTTGACCGGCCAACCCTTCATGTGCACACACATGCACGTGCACTCTACATGCACACACTTCTAATTCTTTTAATTATTTGTTATTAGTCCATTTGTGTGTGTTTGTTACATGACAAGTGTATAGGATTAAAACGTGTAAATTTAAAGTATAAAATAAAGTCATGGGCCTCTCTTTTTAATTAATTTACTTAGTGGACTTTCAAATAGACTTTAGGCCTATGAGTTTTAATGAGAGAATAAATAATACAAATGTGACAAAATAAAATGAGAATAAAAATGTACATCACTTTGGAAAGTTTTAGAAAATAAAATACATGAAACTTTACGTGCAATGCACATAAAAATAAATATTCAAAATATGAAATAAATTTGATTAACGGGAAAATGTTTATAAATATTCAGAATATAACATACAAAAAATATTTATTTTGATAATGTTACGGATATTTCACGTAATGGTAAAATATATGTAATTGACACGTGTATTGAAAGCATGTGCAATACACGTAAAAACACAAAGATTAAAATAAATGTTTGAGTTGGCTCAAAACAGGATAAATTCGAGTGTTGAAAAAACAGAAAACGTATAAATAATCAGAATATAACATACGTATGACATTTATAAAAAATATGTTACGAATACTACTCGTAATGGTACAAAATATACGTGTGTAACACACGAGGGCAAAATTATCATTACTCAATTTTGCAGGGTGTTACAGGGGAAGACCACGAAACTTTTGGAGTTTACCAAGGATGAGCGGTTCAAGTTTGAGAGGTTGTTCAAGGGTGGCCTGAGCATAGATTGGGCCAGGGTGACGGAGCAGTTGCTTGTTGTATGTGGCCTGAGCCCTTGTGTTGCTCGTAAGCCCCTAGTTTCATTCTCTGGTGTTATTTCGTTGTGTTCTAAAGTATTCTCTTACAGCTATGGAAGACGATGATATTGCTACCCTGCTGACCGAGCAAACGGAAGAGGAGGCTGCTGAGGAAAATAAGGGGAAGAAAAGGGAGTTGACCCCAACCGCCGAGGCTTCTCCAAAAAAGGGAAAATCATCGAAGGCGAGGAGGTCAAGTCCCCTAACCATCCACGATCATGAGGAGGAGTTTCCTAGGGTCCCACCGAGCGAGAGGTTGCTCAGGGCTGACCAACTGATCGAGTCTCCCCTCCCCCTATTCTATCTAGTGTTGAGGGCCATTGTTCCCGATAAGACCGAGGAGACCTTCAGGCCTGATTGAGCGGTGAGTGTACTTGATTCTATAATGGAGTCCTGCGTGGCTCTAGAGGTGGTGAATAATATTGCTCTACCAAGGGATAGGAGAGCTCTCGCCAAAGAGACCACTGGCTCGGTTTATCTTAAGTATGCCCAATCTTTCGTTGTGCTAGGGGCTCAGTCATGAGTGGATGTGCTTTCTCTGCTTCCGTTCTTGTTACCCCCTTTTTTCTAAGTGTTTTACCTTCTTTTCGCAGGCTATGCTTCATGGGGCAGGACTGAGGAGGTAATACGAGCACGAAATGAAGTGCGCTATCCGAAGGGCGCAATGGTTTGAGAATAAATATCAAGAGGAGAAGCTCTGTGCAGAAGCTTTTGAAAAAGGGGTGAAGAAATTGGAGGGGGAGCTCACGATCGGGGACCATGATGAGAGCATCCTGGTGACGAATAAAGAGGCCTGGGAAGAGGAACGGGAGAAGCTGAAGAGAAAACTCGAAGAAGCCACGGACCAGATCATATTGGGGCAAGTTGCAAGCTATAATCGGGCCCTCGAGCATTTCAGGGCGAGATACCATGATCTTGATCTTAGTGACGTGTTTCAAACCGAAGCTTGGCACTACCCCTCCGACCCCTGCAGATCTGTCTCCAGATGACGAGGAAGCTCCTCCCGATCGTAACATGGTAGTGGCAGAGATTCATACCCTCCTTCTTGGGAGGTGCCCCCCACACCTTAGAAAATTCATCAACTTCGCATTTTTGTATAGATGCCAACTGCGGACTGGCCACCGCTCCTTGTAATCTTTTGTCTAATGAAAGTTCATCCAATTTTTGACATTTTTGCTTCACATTTTTCTAAGTTTTAAGATAGTTGTTTTGCTCATCAGATTGTGAGATACAAACCTTGGGAGACGAGGCTCGATGAGGAAGTAAGAATCCTCTGAGGTAAATTATGTTGAGCTGAGGATACTATCGCCCGTCTTCAGAAGGAGGTGACTGATCGAGAAGGGGCATTCAGCTTCCATATCTAGCAATTACAAAAGGTAAAGCAGGAGTTAGCTCATCTGAAGGCACTTATTCCTGATGTCGACCTGGCCCTTGCTCGGGCAGAGGGTGGTGAGCCTTCTGGTTTGGTTGTTGGCCTGTCCTTGGATATTATCCTGAGACGAATGCTCGTAAAGATGGACTTAGAGATTTATCGGGTAAGGGTCAAGCTAGGAGAGATGGGTCCGACATCTACTTTTCCGAGCCCGTTCTCGAGACTAGATCCATACCCAGGAACCCGTTCAGGAGTAAGAGCGTCGGAGGATGCCCAAAGTAGAGTGGCAAGATCTTTGACTGTTGCTAGCATTAGAGGGGCCTTGGGGTGCCCGGACTAGGTACTCATCCCTTTGTGACCGATGTAATAAACACAAGATCGGGGTTTACCTACAGGGACCCCAGGGATCAGGCCCTTATTCCTTGAACATGTAATTCCTTATGTAACCCCGTGAATGTAACTCCTTGTTTTTTATAACAAAGGTGTTTGTGCACTTCTCAGTTCTTGACAAGGTATAGTTAGGAGTCGGGATACCATGTTGAGATAGGTGTACCATGGTGGAGAAATCCTCTAGCTGCTCGGAGTCGGGATACCACGCCAAGGGGGATACTAATCACCATAAATTTTGCAATAGGTTTGGAGTCTGGATACCACGCCGAGGGGGATACCTAGTCACTGAAATTATGCGACTGGTTCGAAGTCGAAATACTATTTCGAGAGGAAAGCCCTGAGAATTATGTGACTGGTTCGGAGTCGGAATACCATTTCGAGGGGGGAGGCCATGTTGCTGAGAATTATGCGACTAGTTCGGAGTCAGGATACCATTCCGATGAGGAGGCCTTGTCGTTGAGAATTATGCGACAGGTGCGGAGTCGGGATACCATGCCGAGGATCAAGCTAACCTTTTGGAAATCTTGCATGCATGCTCACGTGCGCGTTCACATGGGGTGTGATGTCACGTGTTTGGCACTGTAATCGATGTCCCCCTTCTCCTACAAATACGTTCACATACCTTTATTTTTATTTACTTGTTTCATCTTTATTTCGGCTTCCATTTATTCTTATCTCCCTCTTCCCATCCTCTCAATAAGTGAGAATGGTGTCTGAAAATGTATTGAGGGTGAGGCATGCAGCTATTAAGGTGGAGGCGGAGGCCCCGGCGGAGGAGCAGGCACAGGAACGTTCACCTCCGTCGAAGATGGAGGAACTCGCGAAGAAGAAGGATTCCAAGGGTGGTGAGCCTTCTAAGGTCAATGCGGTCGAGGTGGCCATTAAAAAGGAGGGTGAGAAGAACCTTGCTCCGTCCCCAAAAGGTGTCGCGATGGCTCCTAAGCTGCCTCCTCCCGCGAAGGTGTGGGTGCCTTTATGGTCCGTGACCGAGGCAGACTTACAGACTGATCGGCCCAATGCCCTGGAGTTGGTTACCAACCTCACTACTCCTCGTGATCGGACGGGTCAGAATAAGGATTCCACGGAGGAGGTTTATGGTCACTGGGTGCAAGCTTCCGTTCTGGTGAGGCCTCCTTTTAGTTACTATTGATACCTCTTGCCTTATATCTCTATCCCTTTTTGTTGAGTGTACCTTGGTATTTTTATAGGCAGCCATCCACGGGGGCAAGTTAAAGGGGAGGCGGGAACTGCTCTTCCGATGGGCCCAGCGGGCCAAGGCTAGAAAGAAGGAGCTCCATGATCAGAACAGCGACATCTGGTAGCAAGTGAAGGAGTTGAAGGCAGACCTGGCAAAGGAGAAGAAGATGGTGAAGGAGTACGACGATGCTCTGGTCGACATCATCCCGGGCCAAGACCAGGGGTATGGTCGTGCCCCTGAGCATATCAGGACAAAGTATCCAGACCTCGATCTTCAGGGCTTGTCTTTCGAGGGGAGGGAGGATGAACGAACCCCTCCCACGGCGAGAAAGGGTTTGGCGAACTACGATCCAGTTGAACCCACTACCGTTGTTATAGAAGAGCACCCCGCTCCTACCCTCGAAAAGGTTCCCTCCTCCAAACAGTAGATTTTAGGCTCTATTTTTCGCCTTCTCGCGGACTGGCCATGGCTTTTGTACTTGACTTCTATGAATGAATAAAACATTCAAAATAAATCCATATGCTTTCCTTTTTTATTATTGATGGGACTTCTGTCTTGAACCCCCGAGTCGATGTGTGATGGGCTGGGAATTCTCCTTCAATGTTAGAGGCCTCGCCTCGTTGGATTTCTCTTCATCTCTTGAAGCATCACGTGAGTTGTTACGTGTTGGCTCACGTCACTCGTTTGAGGTATTGAGGCGTCTTGGAAGTTGGAGCATTGAATGGAATAAATGTGGAAGTTCGTAATAATTCGAGGAGTATTCCGTAAAAATGCATATAAATTTCCCCCATTCTCAAGCAATTTTTTCACCAATCTTATCGTTTTGCTCTTCTGAATGACTAAACTCCATTAGGGTTTTTCGTTGAGTGCCTCAAATGGCAATCCGAGGGCTGGCAAAGACGAGGATGGGTCTGCTTGAGCCGCTTTGGCAAGCCTTGAGTCAATAGGGAGGGGACCGGTGTCCCTTCAATATTCCATTAGATTTGTCTTGGGTTTCAAGATCTAAAGTTTACTCTGAGTTCCAAGAGAAGTGGTCTTCCTTGACTGTGTCCTTTTGACGAGACTCGAGGCCATTTGGTTTGGCTGGTGCTTCCTGTGCTAACAGTATTGATCCGGAGGAACTCGGAGAGGATCGAGGTAACCCCCTTGAACTTGATGAACTACATCCTAGGTTCCAATATCTGACCTTCCCCCGAGAAATTCCGAAGGCTGGGAATGAATGGATTCTTCTTTGTAGAGATCATTTGTCATCTTAGACGGGTTGATAATGTTCGTGCTTAGGTCATCCGACCTTCGTCTTGTAGCTGACACTCGCCTATGATGCTACTTCTGCACGTTGGTTGTCAGGGTGCATCGGTGCTTCGAGACACGAGAGATCACCTGTAGGAATATTTAGTTGTAGCATCCTTGTTCGTTTGTTGTTCAATTTGCCAACTGCAGACTGGCCACTGCCATTCTTGTAACCATCTTGCTTGATAAAATACTTTCACTTCACACCTTTGTTAGCGTAAGCTTTCTTGAATGAATTAGGCAGAGGCCCAGAAGGGGTTGGCTGAATTGTGTTGTTGTCATGGTGAGTTCACCCTTCGGAATGTGTTGTTGGGGGACGAGGCACGTGCATCGGTGGAGTCCACTTGTTGCAGAAAAGTCCACGATGTCCTCAGAGTCAAGATACCATGCTGAGGAACCATGCACGAGGCATTAGCCTTGTTGCGGAAAAGTCTGCGATGTCATCGGAGTCGGGATACCACACTGAGGAACCATGCACAAGGCATAAGCCTTATTGCAGAAAAGTCTGCGATGTTCTCGAAGTAGGGATACCACACCGAGGAACCGTGCACCAGGAATGAGCCTTGTTGCGGAGACATCCGTGATGGCCTCAAGGTCGGGGTACCACACCGAGGGACAACGAATGAAGAACTTGTATAAAGTTGACAAACATGTTGGATTTAAACTGAAATTTTATTCGAGAGTCTGGTTGCGAGAATTTCATGGTAAGGTCTCGGAGTTGGAAACCATGTTGAAGAGCGAGGCGTGAGGCGAGAGCCTGGTGATGAGAATTCCTTTGTTAGGTCTCAAAGTTGGGGTACCATGCCGAGGGGCGAGGAACGTGGTGAAAGTCTGGTTAAGAGAATTCCTTTGCGAGGTCTCGAAGTCGGTGGACCATGCCGAGGGGCGTGGCACGAAGCGAGATCCTGGCTATGAGAATTTCTTCGTGAGGTCTTGGAGTCAGGGTACCACGCCGAGGAACCATGCACGAGGCATGAGCCTTGTAGCAGAGACATCTTTGATGGACTCGGGGCCGACGTACCATGCTGAGGCACAACAAATGATGAACTTGGCTAAAGTTTACAAACATGTTGAATTTGAAATAAAATTTTATTCATTGGCTACCGAAATGTGAGCGCTTATTACATTTTCTGGCATTTTGGGCCTCATTACAAGTATTGACCGCTGGGGTCCTTCATAGAACTTCATCAGGTGCTCTTCATTCCAAGTTCTCTTAACTATCCTGCCCCTCAGGTCTTCAAGTCGATAGGTTTCAGGGCGTACCAATTTGGAGACCCTGTATGGGCCCTCCCAGTTTGGAGCCAGCTTTCCCATTTTGCTCGGCTTTGAAATTTCTAGCCTTCTGAGTACAAGGTTGCCCTTTTTGATATTCACCTGTCGGGCCTTCTTGTTGTAGAAGTGTTCAATTCGTTGTTGGTAGACATTCCTCCTGATGGTCGACTTTTCGCAGATCTCGTCGAGGAGGTTCAGGTGGCCAAAAGGCCATATAAATTCAAATCCTTGTTAAAGCTAATAATCCGTGGTGAAGGTAGTCTGACCTCCAGAGGAATGACAGCTTCAGTTCCGAAGGTTAGGTTGAAGGGTGACTCACTTTTCGGAATCCTCTTGGTCGTTCGGTAAGACCACAACACGCTGGGTAGCTCATCGATCCATAGCCCCTTGGGGAAATTGTCCAACTGCTTCTTAAGGACCTCGAGGATATGACGGTTGGTGTTCTTGGCTTGGCCATTAGATTGGGGGTGCACAATTGAAGAGAACCTTTGTTGAATTCCAAGTCCTCGCAGAACTTGCGGAAGTCTTTGCCCATGAACTGGGTGTCATTGTCGGTGATGAGGATCTGAGGGATCCTGAACCGACAAACAATGTGTTTCCAACTGCTAGGCCTGATGTTAAGTGATGGTGGTTAGGGGTTCCACTTCGACCAACTTCGTAAAGTTTTCTATTACACAATTAGGAAGCGCCTTTGACCCTTCACTTTAGGAAACGGAAAAACTAGATCCATCCCCCACATTGCAAAGGGGGCTGGACTCGCCAACTATTTGAGCTCGGCTTGGGGGATGTGCTTGACTGAGGAAAACCTTTGGCCAGGGCACATTTTTTGACAAGATCTTTGAGCATCTTGTAATAGGGTTAGCCAATAGTACCCATGGTTGAAGACTTTTCTCGCGAGCATCCTACTGCCCATGTGGCAACTTCTGACTCCCTCATGCATTTCTTTGAGTGCATACTTAGATTCTTCGGGGACCACTTGAAGAGCATGGCATCGGAGATACGGTCATCTGTCGACCTTATTATATGACCACTTGAAGAGCATGTAATCGACGAGTACAAACCTTTCATCCCTGACTCAGATTTTTCTCATTTCGGACAGGTCTCATGGTAGTTCAACATTTCTCAAAAAGTTCATAATCAGATCCATCCTTGTCGCTGGCTGTGTTGGCGAATCGAGGTAGTGGACCTCGGGGTTCTCAATGCTTGGTCGAACGAGGACCTCCACTAGAACTATGCGATCAAGGCCTTCAAAGGAGGAGGATGCTAACTTGGATAAACCATCTTCTTGGCTTTTCTGCTTTTAGGGGGTTCAGATAATAGTAGCATCATCGAAATTTGCTAAGAGGATCTTGACGTGCGCCAGGTACTGGATCATCCAGGTATCACGGGCTTTGTATTCCCCGCATACTTGATTGACTATAAGTTGGAATCGCTGAAGGCTTTAACCTGTTTGAACCTGCCTTGCAAGCCAGGAGAAGTCCGGCGATTAATGCCTCGTACTCAGCTTCGTTGTTGGAGGCCCAAAAGTTGAGGCACAAGAAGTATTGGAGGACGAAGTTATCCAGACTGTGCAGTATTACGCCTGCTTCTCTTCCTTCTTCGTATGATGAGCCGTCAACATAGAGTTCCTATATGGGCTCGTCTTCTTGGGCTTTGGGAGTTATGAGCTCGACGAGCGCCTACTCCTAGATGGCAGTCCTCGACTTATAACTGATATTGTGTTGGATAAGCTCGATTGATCACTTGATTAATCGACCGGATTTCTCTAGTTTTTTTAGGACTTTCTTGGGGGGTTGGTCCATAAGGACCTAGATAAAGTGGCCCTGAAACTAAGGGTGAAGCTTTCTTGCTGCCATGACAAGGGTGTAGGCCACCTTCTCCATTTTAGCATAACGAAGTTCTGCTTCATGGAGGACTTTGCTGACGTGGTAGATAGGCCTTTGTGCCTTGTCGTTTTCCCTTATTAGGACAATGCTGAGGGCATGTTCAGATGCAGCCAAGTAAAGGCATAGGACCTCACCTGGCTCAAGTTTACTGAAAAGAGGGGGATTGGTGAGGTATTCCCTCAGTTGGTCGAAGGCCTGCTGCTGAGGTTCTCCCCACTCAAAATTCATTGCCCCTCGGAGGGCCTTGAAGAATGGGAGGGATTTCTCTCCCAACTTCGAGATAAAACTCCCGATCACTGCAAGTAGAACTGTCAGCCTCTGAACCTCTTTAACATTCCTAGAGGGGGTGATATCCAGGATAGGTCGAATCTTCTCGGGATTTGCCTATATTCCTCTTTGGTTAACCATGAAGCCGAGGAACTTTCCCAAAGTCACGCCAAAGGCGCATTTTTGACGGCTTGAGCCTCAAGTTGTGTTTCCTCAAGACTCCGAAGGCCTCCTCCAAGTTCATCACATGATCTCCACCTCCGAGGCTTTTGACTAGCATGTTGTTGACGTAGGATTCCATGTTTCGGCCTATTTGCTCCTTGAAGACCCAGTTAACCATCCTCTGATATGTGGCTCCCGCATTCTTCAAGATGAAGGGCATTACCCGATAGCAGTAGAGCCCCTGATCTGTCAAGAAAGCCGTCTTCAGAATATCGGAAGGAAACATCCAAATCTGATTATATCCTGAGAAGGCATCCATGAAGCTTAAGAGCTTGTGGTTGGACGTTGCATCGATTAGGGCGTGAATGCTTGGAAGGGGGAAGGGGGAAGGGATCTTTCAGACAAGCCCTGTTGAGGTCCGTGAAGTCAATGCATATCCTCCACTTTCCCACTGGCTTTTTTCTCCATCACGACATTGGCCAACTACTCTGGGTGGTTGACCACTTGAATGAAGCGGACCGAGAGGAGCTTCTCGACTTCCTCTTTCACTGCTTGTTGCCTCTTGGTGTAACACCCCGAATTCCAAATAGGTCTGAATTCGAAGTTCCACGGGATCTTTACACTTCACTTCGTACAATTGTACAAGGAATTAAAACCTTTTATTACACAGAGTTTACATCAATGCAGCGGAATAATAAGTTACAACATGTTACATGAATTAAAAAACAGCTTGAACAATTCTTTAAGCAGCAATAAATCTTTAATCTTGTCAATCTTTTTATCCTACATAGAAACTGTGGGTATGTCAGTTGCATACAACTGATGCTAGGATATAATAGATCAATTTCTCATACTTGCAAAACACATACTTGTCACAAAACAAACTAAGGGGGAATACCCTATTGATGTCATGTGTGAAAGTGTACTTAGTCCTTAATGCAGTTATTATTATTTACATGATACTAATGTTTCCCATACTACATAGGTCCAAGGGCAAGCCCTTAATCGTTCTTCATCTTATAGGGTTGGATCCCTCGCTATGACTTAAACTACTACGGTAACTACGGTAAGTATCCTAGTTGTTCTATGAATTACGATCCCATGTCCAGACAGCCTGGAGGGGAATCCCACGTCATGACATAACGCATCATGTAGACAACCTATGGATAATTCAGCCTCCGTCATAGAATATTGGCACCACCTGTAGTCACCAAACATCCCACAAGTGTCGCCACGGTCCCGATAATTCCGGAGACGTGTTCACGTCATGACATGACGCATCATGTAGATAGCCTGTGAAACACTCTCATACCATAGACCCGAGGCCCTCATACTTGTGTTTCTCTCTTACTTTCATCACATCTTCCCTATTGTATTGTCCTTAGTTATTTGAATCATGAATAAAATCAACACTCTAGAGTTAGCACTTTCTCTATACCGGTCTTAACCATCAATCAACAGTACGACCAAAACTTGGTCTTTCATTTCACTATTTTATCTCAAAAGAATTTCTTCAATGCCGGTATAAGGTTTAGCTACACTCTAGTCTTAAATCTCATTTCATGTTCAAAGAAGTTGAGTATTCACACTCACAAAATTTCCACATAATTCATCATGATTTTCCATTTCATTTTCATGCACAAATTTCATATATAAAGTGACAAATTCATCTTTCAAGCTTACCTCATTCATGATAGATTTTCACAATTCTCTTTTATTTTCATAATAACATTCTTCACTTATCAAACCAATTCAAAATTATCTTTATCTAAATTTTTCCATGACACAATTCATTTAAATTCTCTAAATAGAAAAAGTACTACTTTTCTTTAATTACTCAATAATTCATTTTAATAAATTATATCAAGTTCTTTTCTAAATTGGCCTGGACTCTCATTATAATGGCTCAAAAAGCTTATAAAAAATTTCTCATGAAGTCTAGGAAAATTTAGAATAATTCTAGTATTTTTTATTTTCTTAATTTTTTAAACACTTAAAAACCCTTTAAAAAATCAAAATATAAAAAAAAATCAAAACTCTAAAAAATTTTGCCCAAGGCCGGTTTCGAACCAAGCACAGCAGGCCCCCAGGTGAACAGTAACGCCACCAAACCTCACTCGTTAACTAGAATGACCAAAGCGACTAACTGTCTAAAGGAGAGGTTAAGATCTATTTGAGTTTGGATTTCGGGTTTTGTGAAAAATTAATGTTCAGGAAAAAATTTGTTTCTAGAGGGACTCGAACTCGAGCACAACAGGCCCCCCACGGGTGAACAGTAATGCCCCCAAATCGCACCCAATAACCAGTATGGCCAAGATGACCAATTCGCTATAAGATTAGTTGAGTTATTTTTAACTCGATTCTCTGTTTATTATTAATATTTTGTATTTCAAATGCTCTTAAACTCTTTTCTCTTCTAAATTATTTCATGAAACTTTCCAGATCCCTGATTTTATAGATTAACAACATAACAGTATTTTAAAAATATTATTTTGACATAAAAACATGAATTTTTCCTTCCAATTTGTCTTCTATGTCTATAATTTCGACATTGCAAATTTATCATGATCCCTACCAATTTTAGTATTACAAATATCACGAAAAGGTTGTCTGTTGCTTTTTCTTCTTTTATTTCCACAATATTCTATAACATTGTCTCATTTATCATACTAGTGTCATAATGAGTTAATAAACACAATTCAATTATTTCAATTACTCAACTAGCCATTCACAAGCATATTCTACATCTAGCATGGTTCCAAATTTACATTTTCATAGCAACATGATAATTCTACTACAATAACCATAATTTATAGCAATTACCATACAATTCATCAAGCATTCATTTTATTATCTAACTAGTTTCATTTTAGAGCCAACCCATGGTTAATTTACTAGTTTCTTTAGCATTTTCATCAATCAAATCCCTAGCATGATGTTTACATTAGAAGTAGAGAAATCACCTACCTATTTGAAGAAACAAATAAAAAGAACTCCTAGAAATCTCCTTGAACACACGAACGGTCCTTCTCCTCCTAGATTGTGCCCCCACAAGAGCCTTCTCCTCCTTGTCCAAGTGAACCTGAGCACTCCTCTTGCTCCTCTTGAATGGTCGGCCTCCAAATGAAAGGGAACACACACAATAAAACACCTCTCAATCTTTTTACTCACTTGTTTCTTTTTCTCACAACTAGAATTTCTTTTTCTTTCTTTTTCTTTCACAAACTTTCTAATGTGTTACATGAAGAGAATGGGGGGGTATTTATACATTTTTCAAGGTGGGATGGAGGGCCAAGATTGAACTAGATAGTTGTAGATTATGGGCTAGGATGAGTTAGGGAGTTAGAGCAACCACCCATGAACACAAACCACCTCTACACTATGCCAACTCTCCCACTCTCTCATTGACTCCATACGGCCTACACTTGAGCACACCCAAGACACGTGCTAGTGAAATGCTTGTGTCACCCCAAGCACCCCTAGTTACTAGTTGTACATACATTTGTTAGTTGATTTGTTACAAAAATGAGTCTACCCTACAAGTTGTCTCATTTAAATGAGAATAAACTAGTGGGCTCAATTTAGTGGGCTTTAGAAACCATGGGCTTAATAATTAAAATAATTAATTTAATTAGGATTGGTTAGATTCAAATAATTAGGCCTAGGATAAAAGCAGAAGAATAAAAATACTTTGTTCATGGCATGAAATAAATAGATTTTAGGGGGTAAAAATGTACATAAATTTACACGTGCAAAACACGTAAAAATCAACAAACTCTTATTTAATAAAAAATGAAAATTCAGGATGTTACACATGGGGGCAATTCTCAGTGCCTCTACTACACCGGCTTGGAGTCAAGATTGACACTTAGCTTATGCATGATCAGTTCTTCTGAGATGCTCGGCATCTTCGAGAGGGTCCAGGCGAATAAATCCCTGTTTCGTCGAACGCAACTTATGACATCTTCCTTTAGGTCCGCAGGTAGGGCCTTGCTCACTTGGAACCATTTGGTCTTGTATGCTTCGGAGAAGATGACCTCCTCCAACTCGTCAACTGGCTCGAGCCGATTTAGTTACGATCGCAGGGGAGTTCGACTTCATCGATGTAACACCCCGTGTTATTTCAAAAATATAATATATATATATATATATATATATATATATATATATATATATATATATATATATATATATATAGGGAAAGGATCTGTTGAGCACTCCTCTAGTGCTCACCGCGTGAACACTAGGCCTTCGGGTGTTCATATCGAAAATCCGAACCATTCACATTGATCTACACATCTAAATTAGTCTAAATATGTAAAATCAAATCATTTGAAATTTATTTGCCCATTCATTGAAGTGTTACAAAATTGTATGGCTGAAAATCATTGTTTTTATAGTCACATGATGGATGGGCAAATGAATTTCAAATGATTTGATTTTACATACTTATATTAATTTAGATGTGTAGATCAATGTGAACGGTTCGGATTTTTGATTTGAATGCCCGAAGGCCTAGTGTTCACGCGGTGAGCACTAGAGGAGTGCTCAACCGATCCTTTCCCTATATATATATATATATATATATATATATATATATATATATATATATATATATATATAGTTTGAAAAGGTATATATGTATGATGTTGGCTGTACATGAAAATATGCGCATGGTATAAATGTTGAATTGGTAAAAGATGGGGGCCCCACGTTATTTGATAACAGCAAAAGTGCTGTTGGGTTGCCCATTTGACTTCGGTCAAACAGGGATGGTAATGTGGGCCTTGATTTCGGAAATAAAAGGGTTGTGAATGAATATTATCCCACATCGACAGTAAGTATGAATAAAAATAATAATAAATAATATAGCCTATGATCAAGAGTCACCTAATCGGTTAACCAACTTTTGAGATGCAGCTTGTGGTGGGCAGTTGTACTACATAGTATCTAATTTGTCTTATAAATTGTATAAATTGTCTGAGCTAGGGGCATAGGGCATTACAAATGGTACCAGAACCGACTTTCGACACCGGGTGTGGGGCATGTCTTATAGTCGGGCAGTGGGTTGGCTGCGGCGATTCACCGGGACTATAGGCCCAGTCGGCGGACTGTGGTTGCTTGTTATGATTAGTCTGGCGAGACTATATACCCAGTCGGCAGACTGTGGTTGTCCAGAGAGGGCGGATAGAAAAAGCGGATGCTCCACATTGGCTAGAAAGGAGATCCTGCACTAGGTTGTGCATGCCTGTGCTCAGCGAGAATGCTAATTTCTGAAGAGGGGGTGTCTGTAACACCCCGTGTTATTTCAAATATATATATATATATATATATATAGTTTGAAAAGGTATATATGTATGATGTTGGCTGTACATGAAAATATATGCATGGTATAAATGTTGAATTGGTAAAAGATGGGGGGCCCACGTTATTTGATAACAGCAAAAGTGTTGTTGGGTTGCCCATTTGACTTCTGTCAAACAGGGATGGTAACGTGGGCCTTGATTTCGAAAATAGAAGGGTTGTGAATGAATATTATCCCACATCGATAGTAAGTATGAATAAAAATAGTAATAAATAATATAGCCTATGATCAAGAGTCACCTAATCGATTAACCAACTTTTGAGAGGCAGCTTGTGGTGGGAAGTTGTACTACATAGTATCTAATTTGTCTTATAAATTGTATAAATTGTTTGAGCTAGGGGCCGGGGCGTTACCATCGAAAGGGAGGACCGAACCCCCATTGTGGCTGTATAACAGGCCCTAGCAGCCTTTTGATTACCCTTGATGACTCCGACCCCAAATTTGGTTGAGAACTTCATCCTCTTGTGGTATGCCGAGGGTACTACTTGAAGAGAAGAGAGGGAGAAGCAAGCCCGAGAATGGCATTATAAGCCACTTTGATGTTGACCACCATAAAGTCCATGGACTCGATTCGGTTAGTCGGGGGTTTCCCTACTGTAACATCCAGGGTAATGATCCCCTCGATCTGAACTGGAGCACCTGAGAATCCATGAAGGGTGTAGCTTACTAGTTTCAGCCTTTCCAGGGAGAGTTTTAATCCATTGAAAGTGGCGAGGAACAACATGTTAACAGAGATACCGTTGTCTACGAAGATGCGTCAGACCTCGTGGTTCACCAGATCGAGGCTGCTGGCCAAGGCATTACATTGAGGGATCCGGATGCCCTCTAGGTCTTCATCTGAGAACGGAACCACCAGTCCCTATCCCAGGGAAGGGGGCAGTTATGGACAGAGTTCACTTCCCTGATAAATGCCTTGCGTGAAGAATTAGAGTAGCCCCTCATTGGCACTCCGTGTATGGAGTGGATGATGGCCATTCTTGTAACACCCCGAATTTTATTTACATGTAATTCGTAGTACAACAGGATCTTTTACTTCAATTCGTACAATTTTACAAGGAAAATAAAACTTTTTTTATTACATAACAATGTTTATTATAGAGTTACACAGCGAAAGTTAAATAAAATACAACTCTAATATCAGCAGCTTTAATCATGAATATAATCTTTATCATCAATCGTCTTTAAGTCCTTGCCAATCCAATCCAATCCCTGCACTGAAAATCTGTGGGCATGCAATTTTTTACAACCGAAGCAATATTATAAAACAACAATCCTCACTATGCCGTAATATAACAATTCTCTTACTTTAATAATCACAAACTTGAATGCATATAAAAGTGTAAAGAGTGACTATCCTAAACATGTCAATTTATGATATGACTTAATACCTAATGCAGATTTTATACTACAATGATATTAATACATACTTGTTCGGATTCTATGCACCCCATCCTACATAGGTCGCAAGAACCTACGTACTCCACATTATAGGGTTAAATCTCTCGCCATGCATCCTACTACTATGACTAGTACAAGATTCAGATACTTTTCAAGTATTGGCTCTTGCTCTTGGAATACTGGAGACCAATCCCACTCTGTGGATCATTCTGTGGCCCTTACGTCCCTCATCCCAGAATACTGGAGATTGTCTCACTCCGCAAGTCATCCTAGAGCCCTCATTGCACAAGTATCCCATGAGTGTCGCTCTTGACCCGGATTACTAGAGATCATTTCTGCTCTGTAGATCATTTTGTGGCCTTTACGTCCATCATCCCAGAATACATGGGACTATCTCTTTCCAAGGATCATTCTGGAGTCCATAACTCAAGTTTGCTTTAGTTTCATCATGTCACCAACTAGTGCATGTCCTTATGTTTGAAACATGAATAAATAATACTACGTAGAGCTAGCTTACCCTCCTACTGGTCTTAAACCATACACTGAGAACGATAGCCCATACTGGCCCTTTCTCAAAACTCAATTAATCATTATCATTACTTGCCGATACCTGGGGTCTCACAAAGCCTCTAGAATCAATATCTTTTCATGTTCAACAACTTGGGGTACTTATACCCTTATTATTCATATTTTCGATTTCATGTATTCATTGTTCGTTCAATGCTTTCATTCATTCTCATTTACCAATCATGAAGTATACACTTCTTAGTTGATCACACAACCAACAATTCACTTTAATAAATTACCAAGTCCCTTTGATTAACAAAAACTCCTTTTCACATATATTTATTCTTTAATAATATATTTCAAATACAAAGTTCATTTTGATCAATAAAACTCCTTTCATATTCAATCATATTTCAATTATAAATCTCAATTCTATTCAAAAGATAGATTGATTATTCCCATAAAAGATTATACTATAACTTTGTAGTTAAAAACACTTAGAATCATCCTCAATTATTTCATTTAGATTTATTTGCAAAACAGTAAGTTCAAAACCAGAAAACTGTAGTTCATGTTTCATGTAAAAATCATAGAAAATTATATACTTCACGAAACTTTGTGTTCTTTAGATCAAAATAAAATTATACAAGTTTACTACAATTTCTTAGTTATGAGTTTCTCCAAAATATTGTATCTTTGACCCTAAATTCTTCAAAAATCTACAGTATGGTCGAAATATTCAAATACTGCCAATTGTACAGTCTTGTAAAATTCATTATAAATTCAATTTTTTGTAAAAATTTAATTTCTTAGACTTTACAAAGACTTTAACGAGTCTAATACAAGTTCTTAGTTATGACTTTTCTCAAATTGCTTCATCTAAGTTGCTGAAATGATCAAATACTGAAATGTGTACACATTTCTAGCAACTAGTCGACTGCCAACCAGTCCTTAGTTTAGATTTTATTAAAATAGTAAACGACATTCAAATCTTATGAAATCTTAAAAGGATGTTCCTGAAATATACAAGATGCTCACATAAAAATTTTAGCTTTAAAATCCATCTAGTTTATTAGACCTGATTTTCTGAAGTGCAAACAAAACTCAAAACAACAACTTTCTTTACATAGATTAACAACTTTGTGTATGAATTTATCCCCCAATTTATTTAATCTAAAAATGATGTATTACCATGCACCCAACAACATCATTTCAACTTATCTACATGACAATCTTTCAGTTAGCATGCATTTCCTTTCATACTCATATCTATTAAACATTCCAAATAACATCATCACAAAATTAACTACAACTCATATGAATTATCAATTTTATGCATCAATTTTCCTACACATGCATACTACTATATTTTAGAAAGTTCAAGAATCACCCACCTTATAGTTGCAAAAGAAATAAGAATTCCTAGTTCTAACAAAAATGAGACTTCCTTCTCCTCCTTAGC